>BSBK01013767.1:5000-145855 GCA_027943335.1 Chamaecyparis obtusa | reverse complement strand
GGCTCATTCGCATAGCACGGGTATGTATTTTTTAATGTTTTATAGGTCATTTTTGTGGGACTTGTTTACATCTTTTTTAGATTTTTAGTTTAAAGGTCATTATTTGTGCACCGTTCATATATATATATATTGTTTTTAATAGGTTTCAATATGTTTTTTCCTACCTTGGAGCTTGTTATTCTTATTTTTATTTTCTCTCTTATTCCCTGCATAGTTTTTTGTGCCATCCCTCTCCTTTTATCTCTTGAGACAGGCTTGGTCTACTACTTCCACAAATGCATACATAGATAGAGTTTTTTAAGATAAGTGATAACATCCTCTATTTATTATCTTAGATATTGTGGTTTTTTTCTATTGAGCATTGCAAGAAAATTGTAATTGTTCTTAAAGTAAAATTCACCCATTAAAAAATTAAAAATAAATCTTAATTAAAAATCTGAATATTGCAAGTTTGCAATTTTTTTGATATAATTTTTTTTATTAAATTTAATTAATTTTTTAAAATATTATAAACATGAAAATAATAAAATTAAACATTTATTAATAATTTAAAATTTGAAGTGAATATTTAAAATTTTAAAAAATCTAGACTTAATTATTCTAAACTTAAATACTTTTTATCCATATTATTTAATAAACAAAAAAATAACAAAGAATAGTAATTGAATTTTGCTTTAAAGCATTTAAATTGAAGTTTGGCCATAAGTGATGATGTGTATGTTGTGCAATGACTATCCAGCCATATCATTCAATATGGTTGGATGCCCATACGATAATTACTGTACTAAGTGGGTAGAGACTTGAGAGTACAATTGCAGCTGACAGAATACTGTGCAGTCTTAAATGATAGGCATAATTGATAAGAAGAGTTTGTAAAAAAAACCAAGTGTCCCCCTTGGTAGTTTGTAAAAAAAGCTAAGTGTACCCATTGGTAAGATATGCATTTGTTTAGACATTTCTTAATAAGAATTAATTTGTATAATTTAATTTGTTTTATTTTTAATTTAAAAATAAATTATTTAATATTTTTTATTGATTTTAAAAACTATTATACAAAATAATTTATTATTATATTTTCATATATATTGTAAAATTTTAAATTAAGGAAAGAATTTTAAAAATAAATAAATTTGTTACATTTAATTATACTTTTATTCTTTTATGGAGTTTATCAAGTATTTTCACATATATCTTATTCTATTTGAAATATTGATCTAAAAAATTGAATCCAAGAAGAATTGTTCATTTTCTATCAAATGGAAATATCATTTAAATTTTAAAAATACATATATAAATAAATAATAATACTTTTTTAATAAATATAATAATTTTAGAAGTAATATAATTATTTTTTTTGTTAATAGTGCATAATTAAAATATATCTTGTCAAAATAAATGAAATTATAAATTGTATAACATTTAAATATATAATTTATTATTAAATTTTTAAATATATATGAATAAATAATACTATTTATTTACTATTTCGTTTGCCCTATCGAAATTCTAGGGGGGTTGAACACATGCTTCCTCTGTAAATGTGAGGGCCATCAACGAAAAAATTGCCCTATTATTTCTAATTGGAAAAATCCCACTTCTGAGAAACCCACTTCTGAGAAACCAAATCCTAACCCTAATTCGGCTTTTATCCCTATACTAGATACCCAAACCTTTAACCCTAAATCTCAGACCGAAATAAATGCTTCTCCCAAGCCCTTTGTTACTCAGCCCAAGAACCCTAACCCGACTCCTCTATCCACTCCAAGCGTTTCATAGCAAGTTGTCAACCCCCTTCTTTGATTCAAAATTTACTAGCAAATCGACACCCAGATTGCCCTATATTTGCCTCTAATGAAGTTGGTTCCAATAAACCCACTGGTTCAGATGATTTCCAGATTGTTGCAACCTGAAAAAATAAAAGATGAAAAAATGCTCAACAATTGGCTTTATATCAAATTCGGCCAAGAAGGGCCAAGAATAATCCTATTGAAATTATTACACCCAGTCCTATATTATTACTGGATAAGACTCCACATGTTGATAATGAGAAACCTGATGCTGCTATGGTAGACACTCAAAACTGTTTACCTCCAGACCCAGGGTTAGCTCCTTGTTCTAATCTCTGTGTTCCAGACAATGATAGCACTAAGGATCTCTCTACGAAAAATTCCTTCTCTGCTTTAAATGAAATTGAGGACATTTCCATGATAGAGGTTGTCTATGCCAATCCTCTTTTTAACAATAATCGCACCTCCTCTGGCATGGATCTGTCCATAGGCGTGGAGTGTGAGGGAAATAGTGATGATGAGGATGAGATTATGAAATCTCTCTCCCACAAAAAAAAAGGAAGACCTCTTGGGTCAAAGAACAAAAAAAAGTCTGGAGACAATGCTAGTCTCTCTACTAGAACCGACAATCCTAGTTCCTCATGAAGATGTTGTCTTGGAATGTGAGAGGCCTTGACTCTCCTGACCGCAAGTTTATTGTTAAAAAGTTTGTTAAAATGTATAATAATCTTGATTTCTTGATGCTGCAAGAAATTAAAACTGTTGGCTTTGCTCTTGACGCTGCTCTTGATTGCATTTGGAAGGATGTTGTTAAGATCTTCTCCAGTCATCCTAAAAGAAAAGGAGGAGTTTCTCTTCTCCTGCATCCTAAATGGGCTAAACATATATATAACTCAAGTATTTCTCCATGCAACAGAGTGGCTTGGGCTATTATTAAAGACTGTGATGTTTGTTTTGGTATCTGTTCTTTGTATGCCTCCAATGATTATCAAGAACAATCTCAACTTTGGAATTGGATGACTACCCTGCCCAACATCCCTTGGATTTTTGGGGGGGATTTTAACATGATTGAGTTAGATCTTGATAAGTCTGGAGGTGTTCCTTTTGAATGGAAAGGATCTGAAAAGATTTGTTGGGATAGGTTCAAAATCACTTTAATCTTTTTGATCCCTTCTATGATCAAATTTGTGATAATTCTGTCCTTAAATACACTTGGTGCAATTTCCAGCAGGGTGCTAATCATGTTTACTCTAGGCTGGATAGGCTTTATGCCAACATTGATTTTTTCTCCTTCTTTTCTTCTACTACCTCACCTACTATTTTTGTTCATCCCCACCATGCTATCTGATCACTCCCCCATCTCTGCCTCCATTAACTATAGGAATATTATCCCTCCTTTGGCCCCTCATTCTAAGAAATTTATTCTTAACACTTCCCTACTTGCTGATCCTAATGTTATGATTGCTATCAAAATGCTTATAATTTTTAATTTGAATAATAAAAATATTTCTTATATTGTTAGATGGAATACTAATATTGATTCTTGGCAAAAGGTCTTTCAGACCTTCGGCCAAAAAAAAGCTAAAGATTATAGAAGAGTTGAAAATGCTTTATCTGAAAATCTTCTGTCCCTGGAAGCTAGTATTCAAGCCCAACCTTCATCTTCAATTCTGGCAGAGCATGTCTCTCTTGCTAGAAATAAACTTAGAAAACATCAGCAAGGAAAAATTAAAGGAGCATATATCAGATCTCGAAACCAATGGTTACAATTTGGGGATAAAGGATCTAAATTTTTCTTTAACTTCTTAAAACAAAAACATGTGAAGGAAAGAGTTGATAGAATTGTGGTTGAGGACAGAGAGCTTCTCTCTCTTCCCGACATTACCAATGCCTTTCATGATTTCTATTCTAATCTTTTTGCCTCTGAGGACTCTCCCACTTCTGTTGACATCAGGAACTGTTGTATGAGCCTTATCCCCACCAAAATTTCTGAGGAAGATTCTATCCAGCTTCAAAATATTGTCTCCCCCTTGGAGATTGCTAATGCTATCCACAAACTTAAGGATGATAAAGCTCCAGGTCCTGACAAGCTCCCTGCTGAATTTTATAAAACTAATATTGATTGGATTACACAAGATCTTTATAATGTTTACTTTGAAGCTTTTGAAAATGGTTCTTTGGGATCCTCTATTAATACTGGTATTATTAAACTCATCCCCAAGTCTGGTGACAAGGCCCTTATCAAGAATTGGCGGCCTATTACGTTGCTCAATGTTTCATACAAAATTCTTGCTAAAGTCCTTGCCACCAGACTTGAAAAAGTTCTTCCTAAATTTATCTGCCCCACTCAAACTAGGTTCATTAAGGGCAGATACATTTTGGAAAATTTAATCACCAGTTGGGAAACTATGGAATGGGCTAAGACTTCTAATTAGAATAGTGCTATGCTGCTTGTTGATTTTGAAAAGGCTTATGATAGAATTGAATGGGATTTTATTCTTAAAATGCTCAGAGCTTTTGGTTTTCCTCCTATTTTCTATAGTTATGTTAAAATTCTTCTTGCTAATGCCTCTGCTCTTATTGAAGTTAATGGTAATCTTTCATAGCCTATTATTCTTTCTCACTCTATGAGACAAGGTTTCCCCCTTGCTCCTGCCCTTTTTGTCATAGCTTCTGATGCTCTATTTTACCTTCTTCGTGATGATTCCCTCTCTCCTAGAGTCCACGGGGTTACCCTCCCTGATAATTCTAAACTTTTAAACATTCAATTTGCCGATGATACATCCCTGTTCTTGGAGCTCTCTCAACATAATATCCACTGTCTTAATCAGAAGTTTGAGATCTTTGAGAAAGCCTCTGGAGCTTGGGTTTCCAGTCCTAAATCTATTATGCTTGGCTGGAAAGAGTCTCCTCTTGACTGGATGAATCAGTTTTCTTACTCTTGGGGTGGACCTCACAAGATTGTTAGGTACCTTGGTATCCCCTTTTCTGTTGCTCCCTCTCTCAAGGATATGTGAGGGTGGGTTAAGAATAAGATTATGAATAAACTTAATAGTTGGAATCATAGGACGCTCTCACTTGCTGGAAGGGTTCAAGTGTGTGAAAAATTTTTATCTTCTTATAGCATATATTACTCATCCGCTTGGATGTTTAGTAACTATCAGATCTTTGAAATTCAAAAGGCCATTCGTAATTTCCTTTGGTCAGATGGTAAAGGAAAAAGAAAAGCTCACATGGTGAAATGGAAATGGTGCCATCTGGATAAAAAAATTGGTGGTCTCAGATTGAAAGATCTGAGATTACAAGGAATCTGCCTTGCTTCCAATTGGATCTTCCAGGCCCTTGAGGGTAATGAGCCTTGGAAGGTCCTTATCAGAAATAACATTCAATGTGGGGTTCCCAAAAAACCCAAATCATGGAAAAGTCTTCCTTTTTTTGATTTGGTTGCTGGCCATTTTTCTATTTTCGTTCAAGGGACCTAGGTCTTTAGATCCATTTCGAAGGCTTGGGAGATGGTTAGAGGTTTCATTGACAATTCCAGCTTTGATTATCAATACTCTATTCACGGAGAGCATTCTATTTGGTGGAACCTTACCAACTCTGACAAACCTCTGGCTCTTACTAAAAGATGCTCTACTAGATCCTGGAACTCTAAGGGCATTAAATGCATTATGGATATCATGGAACATAATAATCTTATTAGCTGGAACAACCTGTCCAGAATGTACAACCTTCCTAATTCACAAATCAGAACTTATAATTTAATTAAGAATGCTTGTGCTTCTTTAAATCTGCCCAGGAGTACTGATGTGGACTCCCATCCTTATCTTTCTTTTAGATGGAGAGATGGATCTCTACTTACCAAAGTTAAAGCCAAAGACATATATAAGTTTCTTAACTATGACACTGCTGTGACTGATCATATTAACAAGATTTTTTATTGTAATCTCGATTCTATTGAATGGAAAAAATCCTTTGACAATTTGTGGAAGTCTCCTATTCCTCCTAAAGTTAAATGTTTTAAATGGTAGCTTCTTCTTGATAGGCTTCTTGTTAGAAACCATCTTACTAGTGTTGATACTTGTTCCATATGCAGAGTCCCTGAAACTATGAGGCATATATTTTTTGATTGCAATTTTTCTAAAGAAATCTGGTTAATGTTCGGTATTTATATTACTAAACATGTTTATACTTTTGAGATTGTTACTGGTTTTATACAAGGATTGAGAAAAGATGCTAACCTTTTTTGGTACATTCTTTCATCTCTCATTCTTTGGTTCATTTGGAAGTTTAGAAATGAAGCCAAATTTCAAGGCATTGATAGAAGTCTTACTGGATTTTATAGAAAACTCACCCATTTTAAGATTGCCTCGCAGGTTTGCTGCATTATGAACCTGGAACATGATAAGCTCGTGAGATTTCTTAAAGATGGGCACACCTCAATGTTCATATATGAAATGAAGCACGGATATGAATGGGCCAGTATCATAGAAGACAAAAGTGCTTTTGACAAAGCCCTTGATAAGCTGATTAAAGAAATTAAAAACAATGGTACTCCTTATGAGAAGCTTGACATGTATACTCAGATTTTGGGAAAGAAGAAGGTTTTCTGGATGGAAGGTTCTCAAGGCTGGATGACCTGGTTAGAAAACCGAGATGATATTCTCACTTAGTTGTCTTTCTTGGGAGCTTCCTCTCTTTTCGTATCTTCATATTTTATATTATGTGATTTTTGATACTCTGGTTTGACCTCTTGGGCTTGTTGGTTGCCCTTGGGTCTCTGATTGTATTTTGATACTCTTTGAACACTTGATGATTAATATAAAAAATAAATATATATCTTCTTACAACTAATAAAAATTATTTTTAAAAATTAGATATATGATTTATTATTTTTTTATTAATAAGATATGATTTATTATTAAAATATATACTTTTAAATTAATTATATTTCTTGCTATGAATTTTTAAATGTTAAATAATAGCATTATTAAAATTAAAATATAATTAACCACATAATTTTTTTCCAAAATTTTTTATACTATATATTTATCAAAATTACTAAATAATATAATAAAAAATAAATATATAAATGCTATTTAAAATTTAAATTTTATTAATCTATTGATTCACTATTTAACTAAATTAAAAAATTAAAAAATGTAATTTTTAAAATTATACTATAATATAAGTGTATACATTACAATGTACTTGTAATATTATTAGTACTTGCCGATAGGCTAGCAAGTACTATTGCATCACTTTTTGCATTTCTTCCATTAAGTAGCAATTAAAACCAATTCTTTGCACCAATTATAATTTAGTATTTTCTTATTTTGTTAAAAATAACACATATTCTATAGTTTAAATGTTAATGCTATTATTTTGTAAAAATTATTTTTTGATGATATGATTGGCTAATACATTTGAGCTCTTATTACTGGAGTGAACCAATTAAAATGTACCACGTTTGTTATTTATTGTACATGAAAATTGTGCATTCAAATAATACAATCTAATTTATATATCATCTGATTTTATTTGGTTTATGGTTTACAACTTTTTAGATACCTATTAAGAGATTGATAAGTTTTTCCTTATATTAAAATAATATTTCTATTTTTGTTGTATTATAAAATATTGATTTTTTTGGATTTATTTTAATATATATTATATAAATTTAGATTTAATAGAATAACATTATAATATTGTTTAAAAAGAGTTATTTGGACTAAATAATTAATATTAAAATTAATTATAATTAGAACTATTTTACAATTTAAATTAATTACAAATGATATTTTATAATTATTTATAAAATTTGGTTTATGGTTTACAACTTTTTAGATACCTATTAAGAGATTGATAAATTCTTCCTTATATTAAAATAATATTTCTATTTTTGTTGTATTATAAAATATTGAATTTTTTGGATTTATTTTAATATATATTATATAAACTTAGATTTAATAGAATAACATTATAATATTGTTGAAAAAGAGTTATTTGGACTAAATAATTAATATTAAAATTAATTATAAGTAGAACTATTTTACAATTTAAGCTAATTATAAATGATATTTTATAATTATTTATAAAATTAAAAATATTATTTGAACTATAATTATAGTAATTTTATAATTTTTTATAATTAAATAATTACTTTACATATAAATTAAAATTAAACTTAGTTATAAATTATTATAATTAAAAATTCACTTTACATATAAATCAAAATTAAAATAAAATTTATTTATAAAACTAAAGGCAAGTACTTGGCCACTATGTGGCACTTGTTACTATATGTATCATTATAAAATAAATTGATGGCAATTAGTACTAAGTGTTCTATATCACAATAAATTATATGTTAATAGAAGTTATATTTAATTTCAAAGAAATTAAATTATTTAGAATTGAAGCCAAATATAACTTTTATAAACATATAAAAAATTTGAATATGATAAACTATTATTTAACTATATATGTATTAAATAATTTTTATAAATTAATTAATATCATTATTAAAATTTATATACAGTATATTTAATAAATTCAATAACATATAATATAATAATGATTAAATAATAGAAATTTTAAAATTAAACATAAATATTATTAAAATTTTAAAAATTATTAATATGTTAATTTTTTATTTTACTAATATGATTGTAAAGATTTTATGTAATAGTCTGGTTCATACTAAATTTTATGTAAGTGTACAAGGATTGCATGATCGTATGGGCATCTAGGATAGCCGTTGTCTACTTCAATTTGGTCATACTTTCCATTTTGCCTTCAAATTGTCAAATTGCAACCAAGAAGATGAACTTCAATTAATTAATTGTGTTATTTTGTTGATAGCCTCAGCCCAAAATCCTTCTCCCAAACCTACACATGAGAGCATGCTACTAGCTCTCTTCATAATTGACTTGTTCAAACTTTCTATGGCATCGATTTTGTGTGATGAAAATATCACAATTTTAATACCATTTTCTACAAAAGGTGATCAAATTCGATGGAACAAGAACTCACCACCACTTCCATTTTCAAACCCTTGATTTTATTTTTGGGTTGGTTTTAAACAAGTGCTTTAAAATTTTTTAACTTGTCAAATGCTTTAGTTTTGAACTTAAGATATAAAACCAAATCTTTATAGTACATTCATTTAGAAAAATAATAAAATAGTTAGACCCACCAATTGACGTTACCTTTGTGGGGTCGAAGATAGTCGAATGCACTATATCCAATAGTCATATTTTACATTTCTTGATGTAGAAGCTAATCCTTTTCAACTTGCCACATATATGGTGATCACATGTCTCCAAATCTAGTGGTTTCAACTCCAAGATATGATCCTCTTTTTGCAAAATCTCAAGGCCTTATTTGTTAATGCAACCGAGCCTCTTGTGCCAAAGCTCTAAGTCACTATCTGCAATTGTCTTTGTATCTCTAAATTTAGTATGACTCTCTAGCACATGAAAACTAACTGATTTGCTACACCTAGCAATTGCCAAGGTGTCTTTTGTCATTTTCCATCTACTTGGTTCAAAAGTGATTCTACATCATTGAGAATCCAATTGTTCTATTGAAATCATATTTTTCTTGAGTTGAGAGACATATCTAACATCCCATAGAAGACAACTGTTTCCATTTGTTAGTTCCAACAAATATTCCATTTGCCAAAAATATCATAGGATTTATAACTACCTAGATAAATCTTACGAAAATTGTCTCTTCAAAAGTTTTTGAAATAATCCCTACATGAAGTCACCTGAAAAGATGCTCCCAAATCCAACACCCAAACATTTTCTATAGATTCTCCCATTGCTTGAATAAGAGCACCTGCATCTTCTTCATATGCTACAAAATCTTTTGGTTAATTTTTAGCTTTCTTAACGACTAATAATTTCATTTAACATTGTCTTGCTAACCATAATACTAGCAACCACTATCTCTACCTTTTGATCTTGATCTTCCTCTCTTTTGTGACCTCCCCTTATTGCTAGTTATCAAAGTGCCTTCCAAGGAAGTTCCTTGATTCCTCCTTCTCATATCCTCACTATTAAGACTAGTGACAATATCATCAAATTTTAAAACACTTCCCCTCTTGCTAGACACAATAGCCATCACAACTCCTTCCCAACTATCGGCTAGAGAAAACAATATCAAAATGGCCTTGATTTCATTATCTTAGTTTATTGGTTGATCAATGTGTTAAATCCACTTAAATGATTTGACAAATTACCTCCTTCCTTCATCTTCAAGTTGTATAGTTTGTTTACAAGAAAAAAATTATTGACATCAAAGTCATCTCATAGATATCAAACAATTTTTCTCATAATCCTTTTGTCATTTTCTTTGTTGCAATATAGAACATCACATTACTGGAAAGGGAAAGAACTATGGTTTCCACTATCTTCTTATCCATTTTCTCCCACTCCTCATCAGACACCAAAACCAATTTCTTTGCCTTTCCTTCTAGTGTTATTGCAAGATGTTTTTGCACCAAAAAACCTTATAGTTGTAGGTTCAACATCGTAAAGTTTTGCACAAAAAGTGTTCAATTTTCCATTTGTCTACCTCTTGTATGTTTTCTCAATTTCTTCACATCTCCTTGACAATGATACCAATTGTTGAGGTTTAAGAGTAGATTAAATTATTAAATAACGCCTAAATAGAAAAACAAAGACAAAAATAGTCATAAGATTAACATAACAGAGTGAATTGCATGGTTTACAATCACAAGCTGCATTTACAAGAAAATGGGACAATATTTTATATTTGATGTTGGAGCAGATACAGATTCAATTCTTAACATATATACAAATTCTTTCTCTCCAAATATGAAGAGTCACTAGGGGGAGACTGTGTAATAGTCCAATTGCCGTTAGACTTCACATACTCAACACCCTTATCTCTTTTGGAAATCAATTTAAATTCCACTAATGACCTGATGCCTAATGATCCGCTTACTATGAAGTGTTTGGTTTTGCTGATTCTCTTTAGTTTATCCCAATTGTACCATTGGATATGAGTTAGGATGAAACTTGATGTCCTTCATACTTACCACTATTTGGCTAATTGATTTGTTTAATGAAAAACCCCAAATGTGCTAGCCTTTAGATCATTAGACTCTTAACAAACATAACTATTGACTTCACCAAAAATGAGCTTCAATCTAGATACAACACAAAACCCATAACAAGCTAAGAAATAAAATTAAAAATGGAAAAAATTGGAAGAAAACTGTATCCCACACATAAATGGAACAAGTGTGGAAATTGGGAGAAAAGTCTACTGGATCTATTAGTTTATTTTTAATTTATTTTAATTGAATAATTTATAAAAATTAGTCATTATTTAGATTTTTGTTGAGAGTTTAAGAATGAATTTTTTATTTTTTTAACTAGATTAAATAGATTTTTGTTAAGAAAGTGCAAGTTTTAGGTTTGTTCCTCAAATATATTTTAAGTAGTTTCTAGTTGCGATTCACAGATATTCATGTTATAATTCACTCTTCTTTAGTGACATTTAGCAATCATTTTGGAAGTGTCTTGGTTGCTAGTTGTGTATTTTCACTTTATTTCCATGTTGCAAACTGATGAACTATAGTCCACAATCTTTGTATTTTATTGTAAGAAGAGTATGTAATAGGATAATTATTTGCATGCCATTCAACAAAGCTACAAGCATTTCAATGTATCTACAAAAGATTCTCATTTTGAAGCACGTTATAGTTTATAATATTTTACACACAAGGGATTCCAATTGCTCTTCCAACTACAAATGCATTCTTACTAATAGAAGGAAGATGACAAAGTTTAATTTCTTGTGCAAATTTTAGCCAAACTTCATAAAACATAGGACATTCACTCACAAACTTGAGCTACAATTTAAGGCACTTTATAACAAAGTAATACCTATGATAGTCCTTGCATTTCCCTTCACATGTGTTAAATGAGACTACATATTTAAACTAAAAGCAATATTATAACTAAAGATGAGAAATGTAGTTGCAAACATCACATAAAGGGACAATCACTCCAATGGTCCAATTAACTAAAGTATTCATACTTTATGCTACAACGATTAATAAATTGAAAAAAAAAAAAAAAAACAATGTGTGTGCAATGTAATACAATAGATAGACCAATTTTCTTCAAAATCTGTATCTACAGTATTCTTTACTAGAAGTTGAAACAACCTACAAAAAATAATTGATAACTTAAGGCTCAACTCGCTATCTTAGCAACAAATATAAAAGTTGGACAAATCTTCTTCATAAGATGAATTACCTAGGTCAATTCATTATATAAAGTAAAGTGACTCGTGAAATAGATAAAATAACGTTGATGGTGGACTCTGATAGTATCCAAAAGATTATTTCGTAGTGTCAAAAATTGCACCTATTGAGAGAGAATTCTCATTTGAAGTGAGAAAGCTAAATACTTTTTAATAGATTTTTAATATAATAGCTGATGGTCTGCAAGTCTTAGGTTTGTTCTTCAAACACATTTTGAGTACTAAAAGAAGTTTGGGTAAGATTTACAAACCCTAGGTTAGGGCTTCTAGTTAAATCTAGTAGGGTTTTTTATATGCAATTCACTGTCATGTCAATCACATCAAAGGCTTCAAGATCATGGGATCCTAAACAAAATAGGAAAAAGAAATTAAATAATTTGAGTGGTAATTTAGTAGCTCAATTTCCTGGGTTGTCCTCTAGATCTAAAATATGAGGCATTGTCCCAATTTTTTATGACAAGAAATGTAATTATAGAGAAAGTTACACACTTTTTAGGGTGTATAATATCTTTAAATTCTTTTACATAAAGTCGGAATAAAAAATACTGAAGTGTAATCCATGGTGATTAGTGCTTGTAAGGTTGGTTGTCCCCAATGGCTTTATGAACATAGAATTGATCAAGGTTTTGGCAAGATTTTATAACCCTGATGGTAGATACATTAGGTCCACCAATTGTTGCCTATTGGAGATTACTAGAGAGTGTTAGGAATAAGGTGTCTCAACCTTGGATAATTCCTATTCTTATTATTTGTTTTGTAAAATGTATTTCTTGCAAATAATGTTGATGTGTCGGTATCTTGAATTGTGTGTAAGGAGATCATGGCTAAAACAGTTATGACAGATTCCTATGACACGTAAGAGCTATGTCAGGAAAATTCAATGACAGGTGAACACAATTGTCAACTAATAAATTTGAGTATTGTACACTCTTCCCCAATCATGGGGTTCGGGGTTCCTATTTTCTCGGAGAATGGTAAAACCCTAATACAGTTATCTTTGGGAGTAGCCCTAAAAAGTGAAGCGCATGATATAAGCTTTTTTAGGGTTGCGAAGAGATGTGATGCAAGTGTATTGTTGGAACATTTTTATGCTGCCATGATTTGTCTTCAAGGTTTTGGAAATCTTCTGAAAGAACTTGCATTGCAAGTGTATTGTAAGTTGTAATAGTTTTGATCAATACATTGTGTAGGTTTTGGAGTGCTAGGGTTTTTACCGAAAGGTTTCCCCAGGGCATATCAATGTGTCATTCTCTATTTTTCTATATGCATGGTATGTGGTTGCAATATCTTTGTTAAAGTAGTTAACGAATCTAAAATTGTAAGGATTTATAAGAATTTGCACAATACTCTCCTATAGAGATTAGCATAGGAAGCTATTTCCGCACCTGAGTTTCCTTACAAGTGGTATCAGAGCTTGATCAACTTTTGATCCTAGTTGTTGGGTAGGGTTTTTTGAGCTGATCTAAAGTTTGAGTGGGAGTTTTTTGCAGAGCATTTTGAATCTTATTTGTAGATTGAGATGGAAAGTTCATCATATGGAAGAATGGAGGTGGAGAAATTTAATGGCACTAATTTCAAGTTGTGGAAACTCAAGATGGAAGACATGTTGGAAGATTGTGACCTATGGGAAGCGACTTCAAGTGCTACAAGACCAGAAACTATAGCTCAAGAAGATTGGGATATCAAAGACCGTAAAGCTAAGGGTCTCATTAGACTCTGTTTAACTGATGCAGTTCTTCTGAATGTTCTAGATGAGAAAACCGCAAATAGTTTGTGGGAAAGACTTGTGGCCGTGTATCAGGCCAAATCTCTAGTGAACAAGTTGTTCTTGAGGAAGAAGTTGTACTCTCTGTGAATGGAGGAAGGTGGATCCTTAACAGATCATTTAAATGCATTTAATCTGTTGGCTGCACAGTTGACATCAGCTGGTGTCAAGTTAGAGGAGGAGGATCATTGCTACACACTTTTGTGTTCTTTACCGGATTCATGGGACCATCTTGTGATGGCTCTTGGAAGCACATTAGTCACCTTCAAAATGGATGATGTGGTGTCTTCACTGCTATCAGAGGAGATACGAAGAAAGGCTTCCGTTTCAGAAAAAGAAGCCCTTGCTATTTGTGGGAGATCCACTGAAAGAGGGAAGAAAAATGACAATAAGTCTGACAATAAGGGTAGATCCAAATCCCGTGGGAAGTCAAAGACTTCCAATAATTCCAAGGAAAAATGTTAGAACTGTGACAAATCTGGGCACTTCTGTAAAGACTGCAAAGAGTTGAAGAAGAAGAAGAAAGGTTCAGATTCAGCTTCAGAAAGATCTCAAGAAGATGGCGATGCATTCATCGCAACTTTGGCAGCCCATGCATCTGATGATGTGTGGTTGGTTGACTCGGGTGCATCTTTTCACATGACCTCTCATCGAAACTGGTTCTCAAAATATGAAGAGTTTGATGGTGGAAAGGTGTACTTGGGTGATGATTCTCACCTAAAGATAGTTGGACGCGGAAGGGTCACTATCAAATTTCCTGATGGACGAGTAAAGGGAATCAACGGAGTTATGCACATTCTGGGTTGGCATGAAACCTATTATCTGTAATTATGCTAAATGATGTAGGTGTGCAAATTGTTTTTTCGAAAGAAGGATGCAAGATGATGAGAGGATCAATAGTGCTTGCAAGGGGTACTAGGAGAGGTACCTTATTTCAGCTAGATGCATGTATTCCTCTATGTAATAGTTATTCATCCTCACCATCTAAACAAGCAGTGAGGAAGTCTGTGGCTATTGGTTCTGATGGTAGTGCAAACACTTTGGAAGGTAAGCTTCCTGTAGAAAAGACAATGTGGCATATGAGATTTGGCCACATTGGTGAAAAGGGTCTCAGAACCCTAAAAAATAAAAATCTCGTTGAGGGGTTAAATGATTGCAATCTCGAGTTTGACTTCTGTGAACACTGTGTCTATGGTAAAAAAAATCATGTTCAATTTTACTCTAGTTCTCACAAATCTTCTGATGTTTTGGATCTTATTCATTCTGATGTATTTGGTCCTGTAAAAGTTCCTTCAATCTCCAAGTTTGTATTTTTTGTATCTTTCATAGATGATTACAGTAGAAGGACATGGATTTATTTCCTTAAAAGTAAGACACAATTCTTTAGTCGGTTCAAGGAATTTAAAGCTCTTGTAGAGAATCAGACTAGTAAGAAGATTAAGTGTGTGAGAACTGACAATGATGGTGAGTTTTGTTCAGCAGAGTTTGAACAGTTCTGTAAAGAACAAGGTATCGAGAGGCATAAGACAACTCCTTATACCCCACAGCAAAATGGAGTTGTAGAGAGAATGAACAAGACACTGATGGAGAAGGCTAGGAGTATGCTTAGTGGAGCTGGTTTAGAATAAAGGTTTTGGGCCAAAGCTGTGGCCACTGCTTGCTATTTGGTTAACAGATCTCCTACATCAGCCCTTGTTGGTAAGACACCCATGGAGGTGTGGTCTGGTAACAAGCCTTCAATTAGACATCTTCATGTTTTTGGTTGTGAAGATTATGCACATGTTCCAAAGGAGAAAAGATCTAAGTTGGAAAACAAAGCTATTAAATGTATTTTCATCGGATACAGTGCTGGTGTGAAAGGATACAAGCTTTGGGATCCTATGACCAGTAAGGTTTTGTATAGTAGAAATGTTATTTTCAGAGAGCTAACATCTTCTCCTATTGTGCTACAACCAGATGAAAAAGAAAAGGAAAAAGATGTTGTTCAGTTGCCTCCTAACCTTGAGAAGACTGAATAGAGAGACCATGTTGGGCCTAATGATGAGGAGAGCTCTAGCAGCTTTGATAGTTCAGAAGAACAGGAAGAACAACCTCAACCACAACCCTTGAGGAGATCCACGAGAGAAAGAAAGCAACCAGAAAGGTTTGGTTATTCTATGTTAGATTCCAGTTGTGCCTTTGCTTTGATTACTAACACTGATGAGCCTAGATCTGTGAAAGAGGCTTTGGGCATGGAAGATGCAGGTTCTTGGATTGAGGCTATGGATGATGAGATGGCATCATTGGAGAAAAACAAAACTTGGGACCTTGTACATTTGCCTAAAGGGAGAAAATTTGTTGGCTGTAAATGGGTGTTCAAGAAGAAATTCTGTGCAGATGGCAGTGTTGAAAGGTACAAAGCTAGATTGGTTGCAAAGGGGTATTCACAGGTAGAGGGAATAGATTATGGTGAAATATTCTCTCCTATTGCAAAGTTGACATCCATTAGATTTTTTTTATCTCTTGCTGCATCATATGATTTAGAGATAGAACAGATGGATGTGAAGACAACTTTCCTTCATGGTGATTTGGAGGAAGAGATTTATGTCACAGCCTGAGCACTACATTGTTAAAGGTAAAGAATCCTTAGTTTGTAGATTAAATAAATCTCTATATGGTTTGAAGCAATCTCCTAGGATGTGGTACCTTAAGTTTGATGCCTTTGTGTTGTCAATTGGATTTGTAAGATCAAAATTAGATCATTGTGTTTATTTTAGAGTTGAAAATGATCACCTTCTTATTATTGCATTATATGTTGATGATATGTTGCTGTTTGGGAAGGGTAAGGGTATGATTTCTAATTTTAAATCTCAGTTGTTAGCATAGTTTGAGATGAAAGATCTTGAGGCAGCCAGATACATCTTGGGTATGGAAATCAGTAGAGACAGGTCTAACAGAAAACTTTGGTTGAGTCAGAGTAAGTATGTGAAGTCTGTGTTGGACAGGTTTAGCATGGTAGATTGTAGACCACTATGTGTTCCTATTTCTATGGGAACAAAGTTATCTGTAGATGATTGTCCAAAATCTTCTAGTGAGGTGGAGGACATGAGTAGAGTACCTTATGCTAGTGCAGTTGGCAGTCTTATGTATGCTATGGTCTGTACTAGACCAGACATTGCCCAAGTAGTGGGAGTCCTGAGTTGGTTTATGGCTAACCCTGGATGGGTACATTGGGATGCAGTTAAGTGAGTATTCAGATATTTGAGGGGTACATCATATTAATCCATATGTTATCATGGTAACTCTTCTAGATCTCCACATTCAGTTTGTATTCATGGGTTTGTGGATTTAGATTGGGTAGGTGATATTGACAGCAGGAGATCCACCAGTGCTTATGTGTTCACTATGTTTGGTGGTGCCATTAGTTGGATGAGTAAGCAACAACTTGTGGTTGCTTTGTCCACTACAGAAGCTGAGTACATGGCTGCTACTCATGCTTGTAAAGAATCCATTTGGCTTAGAAGATTGTGTTCTGATGTTGGTGTTGATGCAGAACAGATTACTATTTGGTGTGACAGTCAGAGCGCTATTTTCCTTGCAAAGAATCCAACTTTCCATGCCAGAACGAAGCACATTGATGTGCAGTTTCACTTTGTGAGAGATATGGTGGAAGATGGAAAGATAAATTTGGAGAAGTTAGATATTGTGAAGAATGTTGCAGATGCATTAATGAAACCAGTGGGCACTGAGAAGTTCAGATGGTGTTCGGAGTCTATGGGCCTTTTGGCCTATAGCGGTTAGTTCCTGTTATGTTCTTGTTGCGCTTACAAGGTGTTCGACAAGTGGGAGAATGTTAGGAATAAGGTGTCTCAACCTTGGATAATTCCTATTCTTATTATTTGTTTTGTAAAATGTATTTCTTGCAAATAATGTTGATGTGTCGGCATCTTGAATTGTGTGTAAGGAGATCATGGCTAAAATGGTTATGACGGATTCCTATGACACGTAAGAGCTATGTCAGAAAGATTCAATGATAGGTGAAGACATGTGGCAATTGATAAATTTGAGAATGGTAAAACCCTAATACGGTTATCTTTGGGAGTAGCCCTAAAAAGTGAAGTGCATGATATAAGCTTTATTAGGGTTGCGAAGAGATGTGATGCGAGTGTATTGTTGGAATGTTTTTATGCTACCGTGATTTGTCTTCAAGGTTTTGGAAATCTTCTGAAAGAACTTGCATTGCAAGTGTATTGTAAGTTGTAATAGTTTTGATCAATACATTGTGCAGGTTTTGGAGTGCTAGGGTTTTTACCGAAAGGTTTCCCTAGGGTATATCAATGTGTCATTCTCTATTTTTCTATATGCATGGTATGTGGTTGCAATATCTTTGTTAAATTAGTTAACGAATCTGAAATTGTAAGGATTTATAAGAATTTGCACAATACTCTCCTATAGAGATTAGCATAGGAAGGTGTTTCCGCACCTGAGTTTCCTTACAGAGAGAAGATAATTGAGGTGTTTGACATTGAGAACAACAAAAATTACAACATGAAGATAGACCTTGCAATTTCAAAAGTAGAATACCAGGGTATAGAAGGAAGTGATTTCCTTGCATGCTCCTAGGTTTGGAGGTTAGTGTTGTTTGGGAATTCAGAGAAGCCCTCATATAAAGATGAATGGTTCTACAAGTAAGTATTTTGAAATGACCTATTATACACACAGTCAATAATTACGATATATAAAGGAGTCCCATATATGCTAGAAGAGTTGGTTGTATTGGCTTGAGATGTCCAAAGAATGTTGATTATAGAACTCCAATTGTGGACCTCAATTTGGCATTGTAGATGTCAAAACTCCCAAGCCTTGGCTTTTGAGCAATTTTTTGTGAGAAAAATATGATGCGTGTGGTGTTCAATTTCCAAGATTGACAAATGAAGTAATGGCTTTCTTGGGACTAAAGGGTAAAGAGGAAGAGCTCAAAATTAGTATTGACAACAACTGGGTAGATTTCTATTTGGCAAATGTTTGGAGCATCTACCCCATTCAGGTAGTATGCCAAGGGATCTTTTCTCCATGTGTGTCTTAATATTGATAACTTTTTTATAATGCAGCCCAAGAATATGAGAAGGCTATTGCATTGTTGAACTCATATAAGTTTTCAGTTGGGTTTGAAGCAATAAAATTTGATCTATAAGGATACTAAAACTATCTAAAGAAATATGCTAGTTTGGAGGCTTATGCCCATGATTTTTTGTTGAAAGAGGAAATTATGAGAAACTGCCAATCTGTTGAGGAGGTACAAATGGGAATATCAGCTTACTTCAGAGTGCAAAAGATTGAAAGTAGGAGAAGGCTTGATGATCCTAAGTGTAGACTCCTACACTATTTGGCCTCACCACCTTAATTTCCAAGCTGTGCATAAAAAAATGGGACACGTTCACATTAACAAAGCCTCCCTATGAGGGTCGACATATATTGACTAGTTGGGGTGTCAAGCCTCTCTATGGAGGACATCTCTTCTTCAAGTTTTGTGAGCACGACACATGTCCCCCACATACATTCACATCACGTGGACCCACCAGTGCATATTCAAGGAATATGCTCATGCATGAAAGCACCCACGACTAATGGCAATTTTGATAGTTCACCTTTCAGTTAGCCCATGTAATCATGGTCATACCTTCTCGAGCTGCCATGATTTATTCTTCTAGCCTAGATGGTGAACATGTTGTAATTAGCCAATCAAAAAGATACTTTCCTACGACATGGGAGATTGAGAGATCCATGCTTAATTTTTTGGCATTTTGATCAATTGTAACTAAATGTAATCATTATATAATCAAAATGACCAAAGGTTATTCGATAAATCTCAGGGGGCTATAAAAGAAAAAGATGTTAGAATATTGGACTTATGTTTAATGAGTTAAGAAATAGACCATAAATTTGTAAAGGTTTTAGTTTATGAGTAAAATACTCTATGGATTGTCAGATAGAGGTGTATACTGTGACATTTGTATTTTGGTGCATACTCTCCAACCTTGGCATATTTTCACTTAATGAAGTTTAGGGACTATGCCTATGTTTCATTTTCCTTTTTGTTTTTGTTTTTTTTTTATCGGTAAAAGGCCGAAGCCCTAAAAGATTTTTATTAATATAAATAATAATTTTACAATGTGACCCCGCTTGCTGCAGGCGTTGGTAGGAAAAAGCGGGGTTGAGAAAACCTCTAGCCTTGCCTGAGACCATAGGTCCTGTACTTATACAAATTATACGTGGGCATACCCACAACTCGACATTTGTCGAGATTTGTTAAAATACAGTTTCTGTGGGCATTCCCACGACTTGATATCAATCGAGGTTTTACTACAAATACAAACTTTCAATGGGCATACCCACTGCTCAAAAATATCAAGATTTAAAGTTAAATTAATTACAATGTTCTTTATAGGGATACAACTTTCAGTTTCATACAATTAGATCGATAATTTTGGAGATTTTGTTCTAGGATCTTTGATATTAGAGTGATTTAGTTGCTTGGTTGTAAATACCATCATTAATGCACATTCTCTACTTCTTGTTCTTTGGACAGAAGAAGTGTCTGTCTCCCATGTTGATGTATGTAGCATCGTTCAGATAAATAATATTGACTATATGATTATTATGAGAAATGATTTATTATATATAAATATATATCAATATATATACTAATTGATATTACTATATACATCGATATATATGTATATATAAAGTCAGATTATAATTATTCTCATAATAACTAAATAGTGAAATTGATAAGATAAATATTATGATTATTATTATGTAAATATTAGAGAATTTAATATAATATAATAATACTCAAGAGATATTATATATATATATGTGTGTGTGTGTGTGTGTGTGTGTATGTATATATATATATATATATAATCATAATTATCATTATATTAATTACATAATAATGAATAGACATGTCCCATGAAGGGACATGTCTCTACTTGGCTCATTCTCAATATAAATGCAAGAGATTGTTGCATTTGGAAAACACATACAAGGAGATAGTGCTATTACATTTGCAGCGATCCTAAAACCTTAACATGGTATCAGAGCCAGATTGCAAATGTAAGAAAGAATAGAAATGATATTGAGGAGAATTCATAGGAAGAAAAATACGGTCGATAGGAAGACAACTAATAAGTATTCGAAGCATTGGATGCATCAAAACAGACCAATGGAAATGACAAACTCTACAACCACTGCCAACGTCCTCCATATCTTCGCCAATGTGGAAATTTTCAGCAATGCATGGTGATTCTTCAAAGATATATGCAAATGGAATTTGTGAAAAGACTTAAGAAACTTTCAAACAAATGTAATGCGCAGGAGAAAGTCCAGCACCCTTGCAGCCTATAACAGCATACGAAATATTGAATCGTAGGCAATGGACCAGAACTATTTGACATCATGCCAAAAAAAAGGTGTCTTCTCATAGAACAGACTGCAGGGTATGTATAAAATGGATTTGTTGGTAAGTCTTCAAAACTATCAGATAAATATATCACACCTAAAAGGAACGCTGAAACAGTGAATGGACATCAACAAAGCATAACAAAAATTGGGATTTTTGTTGGATAGTTGATTGGAATCCTATGGTGGAGATGCAACCATAATATGGAGCAGTATTGACAAGATGAGTGAACTATTAGACAAAAGTCTTAAATAGCTGCCATCCCATGAAATACAATGACTGCATGGTGACATGCACAAAACAAATTTTTTGAAGAGGCTTTATTTGCAATGTGGATGCTATGCTAAATCAGGATATCAACAGACAATCAGCATCAAGATAAGCTCACCTTGCTTTAACACATCATTCATTGAAGAATATCGTTAAGATGCATTAGGGATAAAATAAATAATTTGGTGCTTGCAAACGTATTGATGATTGAGACTAGATGCAAAGGTAGTCTGACATTTCAAAAGAGGTCAAGAAGTTGATAAACTTGAGTTTCAGAGGGAGTAGATGGTTCAGTCAACTTGTGACAATCTTGATCATATTGATTGAGAGGGAGTTCACTATTGAAGGTGAAACACTTCTAAGGTAAACTTGATATAATTGAATATTATACTAATGAATCATGAATGTTTTAATGGGCCTGCCCCCCTGTGTAAATCATGAGGAAGTGACGACTTCC
Source organism: Chamaecyparis obtusa (assembly GCA_027943335.1). Classification (NCBI taxonomy): domain Eukaryota; kingdom Viridiplantae; phylum Streptophyta; class Pinopsida; order Cupressales; family Cupressaceae; genus Chamaecyparis; species Chamaecyparis obtusa. The sequence continues at coordinate 123,827 of BSBK01013767.1, read as the reverse complement.
AAATGATTCTCACTTGTATTTGCAGAAGTTATTAGAAGGTGACGATCTTACAATAACTTAAATCATGATATACATTATTGATAATGTTGAAATAGATCATGATGAATTAATGCAACAACTAAGTGTTAGATGTCATTAAGTTGATGATCTATAAGTTGTTTGCATAAATATATCTTGTAAAGCAACAGCTAAGTGTTAGATGTCAAATTGACGGTCTATAAGTTGCTTGTATAGATACATCTTGTGAAAGCAACAACTAGGTGTTAGATGTCATTAAATTGATGGTCTATAAGTTGTTTGCATAGATATATCTTGTAAATCAACAACTAAGTGTTAGATGTCATTGACGGTCTATAAGTTGTTTGTATAGATATATGATAGGTATTTGGTGAATATCATGTGTTGATATTCTGCAGGCCAATACCTTATTGAGTATTTGGTGAATGTCATGTGTTGACATTCTGATAGGCCAATACTTAAGAAAATAAATTGATAGAATCGCCGATGGAGGCAATCCACCTGAGAACTTGTGGATAGAATTACTGATAGAGGCAATCCACATATTGAGACTATATTTTACATCTTGAGGATGATGCCTTTATTTCTTACATCATATGATTGATGTTGTCAAGTGTCTTAAGTGTTGACATTGGATTGATTTATCCTCCCTAGCTAAGAGGGAGTGTTGATGTATGTAGCATCGTTCAGATAAATAATATTGACTATATGATTATTATGAGAAATGATTTATTATATATAAATATATATCAATATATATACTAATTGATATTACTATATACATCGATATATATGTATATATAAAGTCAGATTATAATTATTCTCATAATAACTAAATAGTGAAATTGATAAGATATATATTATGATTATTATTATGTAAATATTAGAGAATTTAATATAATATAATAATACTCAAGAGATATTATATATATATATATATATATATGTGTGTGTGTGTGTGTGTGTGTGTGTGTGTGTGTATGTATATATATAATCATAATTATCATTATATTAATTACATAATAATGAATAGACATGTCCCATGAAGGGACATGTCTCTACTTGGCTCATTCTCAATATAAATGCAAGAGATTGTTGCATTTGGAAAACACATACAAGGAGATGGTGCTATTACATTTGCAGCGATCCTAAAACCTTAACATCCCATACAATTCTTTCTACCTGAAATGCCAGACAAAAGAAACTTCCACCTCCAATGGTTAACCCTCATCAAGCAGTAAAAAATTCCACCACCTTGTACTAAGTTTCATCATTTAAGTAATTTATGATTCTTTATAAAACAATAAAGAAGAATAGGTACCCAATCAGATTACCTTTGCCAAAAGGAAAATTTTTATATATAGAAGCTAATTCTAAGATTATATTACTAATCTTGCTTTAGACCAAGTGCCTTGTATCCATGAGAAACAATAATCATTTTAATTGATCAATACCTAAGTTTAGATTATCACTAAATTCCAAAATTAAAGTTAAATACTAACATTATTAACCTCTTTCTCCTATCAGCATAACGAGCATTGCTTAAACCTTATATATGTTTAGAACCTTTATTACCTCTTGTTCTAATGCACTTCCTATAGAATTTAGAGAGTGTTAGTTTGAACAATTTGGGAGAAGTAACAGGGGATGAACAACTATCTATAACCATGTCTAAAAATCTGCCTAATAAAAGACAGACCCCGTTGGAAATTTCATTAAAAAGATGTGTTGAATGCATTGCTAACCATAAATAAACCAATATAACAAAAGTTCCTAATGATATAGTATACCCCTGAAGCTTAAGATAGATTAAGACTGCAAATAGATTTCAGTCTTATATATATATATAATATATATATATATATATATATATATATATATATATATATATATATATATATATATATATATATATATATATATATATATGTATGTATGTATGTATGTATGTATGTATGTATGTATGTATGTATGTATGTATGTATGTATGTATGTATGTATGTATGTATGTATGTATGTATATGGGTGTGTGTTCGGAGTTGTGGGCCAATTCCGCAGAAGTCCGTGGCGGAGGAAAACAAGAAATACAAATCAAGTGCCTGATATTTACGAATCGGACGCCCGTTTAGGATCGGACGCCCAATTTTTTCAGAACGAGCGCCCGATTTGAACAAATCGAGCGCCCATTTTGAAAATCTATATATTTTTTCTTTTAAACGAAATTCTTGTCATTTTCATCCACAGCGAAAATGGAATCACATTTGGTACAGCTCGGGCACTCGGTTTAGCTTCCCCTGTCGACCCCACCTGCCATTTTTTTCATCTTCCAAGTACGTACTATTTTTTTAATTATTTTTTTATGATTTTTGTTTTCTAAAATGTGTAGTTTCAGGTTATTTTTAATTTAAAAATGTATAGTTTAATGTTATTTTCAAAATTATTGCATAAATTTAATTATATTTTATCTTTCAAAGTTGTAATTCTTTTTTATTTCAATTTCCTTAGTAAATTACCATACTAAAGTAGAAAACTAGTAAAATTTAGGTATATACAAAATTACATTGCAAAACCCTACATAGAAAACCAAAACCCTAAATAATAAAACAAAAACATAAACCTAGATAAAAAATTAATTTACGAAACCCTAAACTTAGAAAATCAAAATATAAATTTAGAAAAACAAAACATAAATTTAGTTCAACCAAAACATAAATTTAAAAACACAGACTCTCTCTCTCTCTTCCTCTCTCTCTTTCTCTCTCTCATCTTTCTCTCTCTCCCTCTCTCCTTTTTCTCTCTCCTCTCTACGTACTATTGTGTTTTATTATCTTAGAACACCAAATTTTAGAAAATCATTTAATATAAATAAATAGAAAACCAAAACATAAATTTAGTTCATGCTATGTTTAATGTTATTTTCAAAATTATTGCATAAATTTAATTTTATATTTTATCTTTCAAAGTTGTAATTCTTTTTTATTTCAATTTACTTCAAGTAAATTACTGTACTAAAGTAGAAAGCTGGTAAAATTTAGGTATACAAAAATACATTGCAAAACCCTACATAGAAAACTAAAACCCTAGATAATAAAACAAAAACGTAAACCTAGATAAAGAGTTAATTTACGAAATCCTAAACTTAGAAAATCAAAATATAAATTTAGAAAACCAAAACATAAATTTAGTTAAACCAAAACATAAATTTAAAAACACAGAGACACACTCTCTCTCTCTCCTCTTCCTCTCTCTCTCTCTCTCTCTCTCTCCTCTTCCTCTCTCTCTTTCTCTCTCCTCTATCTCTCTCTCTCTCTCCTCTCTCTCCTCTCTCTCTCTCTCTAAATTTGATTCAACCTAATGTACCATCAAAATAATCTCTTTTCTGCAATGCAAATCTATGTTCTTCCTGACATCCTGCATCATAAAAATAAACATGTTGAAATGTTAGAATTTGTGTGCTCGAGTTCATTTAAAGTTAATATGACAATTGAACAAAAACTTACATGTATAAATTTGATTCAACATAATGTACCATCAACATCCTCTCTTTTCTGCAATGCATCTAGATGTTCTTCCCGACATGGACTGCATCATAAAAATAAACATGTTGAAATGTTAGAATTTATGTACTCAAGTTTATTTGAAGTTAATTTTAATTTTAAAGTTAATAAGACAATTGAATAAAAACTTACATGTATAAATTTGATTTAACCTAATGTACCATCAGCATCCTCTCTTTTCTGTAATGCGTCTATGATTGCCTCATGATCTTCCATTGAAAGTGTCCATAAAATTTTATTAGCAGGCCTCCCTTTGTATCTTTCCAATTTGATATTTGTTGCCACTACCAAATGGGAAAAGTGTATAATCTTCTTTTCTGATTGGTAGTCTTCAAAAGATGGTAAACCATTCCTTCTTGTTAGGTATTTGCGTAGCCATGTACCAACTACCACAATAGACCCAATTGGATACTGAAAATTATCATCATCCACTTGATGACATATCAACTTTTTCTTGGGTTCTACACATCGAGCTAACCAATACTCTGTATTCTCTTCATTATCCTTAGGTGCAACAACAGCATACACATGTCCTGCAAAACCAAATTAAGTACATGTGCACTGTAAATAAAACTTGTTTAAATTAAAGGTTTATAATTCAAATATATATATAATCATAAATTATATGACATACACATGTAACTAGTATATAATTTAAAGTTTTACAATAAATTGTATTAAATTACCAAGTTGTATGAGATCTGAAACAGGATCATAATCTTCTGATGCAAAGGCATGATCTAGATCTTCATTTATTATAACATCTTCATCTTGTCTCTCATTAGGTGTTAATAATTTTTGTTGCCATTCTTCAACCCATTCTGTATTCTCTCATTCTTCCCATTCACTTGCAACACAAAATTGACAAAAACATGCAAGCTCCCTAGTCCATATAGTCCAAGTGTTAGAATTAGAACCCCTAAATGAATGCCATTTAGTCAATCCGCTGATTGTATTACAATCATATCTTGAAAAGATATTCTTCCCTTCAACTAGCTAGAAAAAACATCTGATTGTAGAGTTCTGACTTGATCTTGTAGATGAACTTGTTTTACACCATTCAACAATTGCACATGCATCTTTAAATTTTGATTTTTCCTCAAATTTGAGTTGCTCTCTACAAAGGGCTCTCTTAACACATGCAACAACACCATCATGTTCTCCCTTCCTATGTCCAGCCTCAAAAAGACTCCAGATATGTTGGATATTTATTTTCTTGTGCATCCTACTCAACCAATAAAACATTCTAGCATTCTTGAATTGTCTTGTGCAATTATTTGACCATATTAGATGTTGTGTTATATGAATTTCTCTCTCCCTTAAATTTTCTTAAAAGGTATTAAAGCAATATTGGACAAACTCTGATGAGTGTAACTTATTATCATTCATATAGAAATGGTACTCTCTCAATATTTTCTGATCCTCTTTTGTACTATCAGGTGCATGTCTATAGACAATATGAACAAAAATTGTTACTTGCACTGAATTATAATATTGTGGTTGGATCTCATCTTGTGGTGCAAGCATGTAGTTCTCTACAAAGTCAACAACTGATAGTATACTACCAATTGGAAATGTACTCTTGCATATGTGAAATTGTCCATCAAGCCATCTAGAATTGTTCGAGTGTTTCACATATTTAGGTATGATCTTACTCTTGAATTCATTCATAAAAGCATTAACACTAAGTTTTTTAGTTATTAGGTCACACCGTTTTCCAACTTTTCCATCCTTCAATGGATACTCAACAGTTTTAAATCTTTGTACATCAACTAATTGTTGTCGAAAATCAAATGAAATATTTTCATGCAAACATTCATCTAATAATGTAAGATTGCCACATACATCACATACACCAGAAACACATGCATTCAAAAGATAAAATTGCTCATTAGGTGGGTTACAAAACAAATTTGATATAAACTCCTTTACAGTTTCAGGTGGTATATTTATACCACATTCCTGCAACATTTCATTAGTATACATAATAGAATGTATAGATCAAAAAATATCATAATGATAACGAAATTGAACATGAGTTTTGCAACAACAAGTGATTCTTTCTTTGTTAATCCTTACATACCATGGTTTACATTTTTCAAAAGATCTTTGACTAATACTAATAGTTAACACCTTATCATCCACAAATTTTTTATACAATTCTATTTGAGTCATATCTAAAAGGTGTTTTGGATGTGGATCATGAACTTTTGAACCGATTCTTAATTTAAGAACATCCTTGGCATTAGGGGATACTCTTGTATTATCGTGCCAAAAAATTTTAATCAAAGTTTTGACTTCACCAGTAAGTTTCATGTCAGACCTCGGGAGTCTGCCACTGAAGGTCCATAAATGGTTTCCCAGATCACTTTCAAAGTTAACTCTTCTCTTTACAACTCTTGCTAAAGTTTTACGATTAATATTAAGATATCCACTTATGTTTGAAATCATTCTTTTATCAGTAGTAGTTTTGTTTACTAAAGCTGTTGTTATTGCTTGTTGTGCCGCATTACTATCTTTAGAATGACTTTTCTTTCCAATTGTGTGAAAGGCACTAGTAATAGTTGATACAACTTGTTTTATAGACTCATCCTTCTTCTTATTTTTCACATAAATGCCTAACCTCTTCATCACTTTTTGCATTTTAGACATTTTAATTAATTGTAATATTAATTGACATTGAAACCCAAATTTCTTATTATAAAAAAATTATCTAAACAATCTCTCGCATGTGTCCTAATCTATCTCAATGAAACCAAACCACACAGATTGTCTAACACATCAAATTTTAATTGAAATTGTTCATTTATTTCATTATCATTCAAATGAGTTTCTTTCTCAATCGGTGTTTCTATGTCTACATTTACATTGTTGATTTCAATTTGAATTGGTGTTTGATTTTCAGTTTCAATTGGGGTTTGACTTTCAGTTCCTTTTTCATTATGATTAACATTACTAATTTATAAAATTTCACGTGCAATTAAACTTGTTAATCTATTTTCAGGAATAAAATTTAAATAATTTCTATTGTAACCTACTTCTAGCAAATCATGAACATCTTTATCAAAATAAGTTGTAACAACTGGATGCGAAGACATACCTGTATCCAATACTGGATTAGAAGATGCACCTGATTTTGCTTCTTCAACCTCTACATCCATTATGGTGTCTTCATTATCCTCCTCTTTTTAAACAATTGTTGAATTCAATGTTCCAACATTATTAGGGTTTCGAAGTCTTTCTCTTTGTCCCATTGTCATTTTGCCTCCTCTCTATTTTTTGCAATCTCCTTAGGTGTCAGATTCTTCTTTAACCTCTTTTTACGTTGATTTGATCCCATTTTTGCACCAAAATTTGAATTGAAACAATCTTTTATGAATGTCAGATTCAAAATAAGACAAATAAAAGGAATGTTGGCAGAAATATTCTCTTTGTCTGGTGTGAATCGATAGAAAACAAAATGAAAAGTCGCAATCATTAGATCAGGCCCCCACAGTTTGGTTTTTTTTATTGCAACGGCTCTTTAAGAAATGGGTGCCCGTTTTTAGTTTCATAAAATGGGCGCGCATTTTTTGATACTAAAAATGGGCGCGCATTTTTTGATACTAAAAACGGGCGCCCATTTTTTGATACTAAAAATGGGTGCCCATTTTTTGATACTAAAAAAGGGCGCCCATTTTAGATTTACAAAATGGGCACCCGTTAGTTGAATTTAAATAACGGGCGCCCGATTTGTAAATCTACAAGTGGGAACCTTACCTCTTGGCTTGGGTTTTGGTTCGGGACAGGCTTGGTCCCACCAAACCTGTGCTTGACCCCGCAAAAAAATGGCTAAGGCATTACAGAGTAAAATTTCTGCCTTGCCATAATTTTTAGGACAACTTTCCGAATGAATTTTTTGATAAAACAAAAACCCATTTTAGATTTTATTGGGAAAATTATAAAAATATAAATTTTATAGTGATATGATGAATTTTAATATTTATACAATATTTATTAAGCCAACGTGGTACCTAAATTTGAAATACCAAGGTTAATTAAAACTTTAATAACTTTTTTAATTTTTTATTTTTTTAATATTGAGTTATATGTCATCAAACTACATATAATTCTTTTCAATTTTTAAAAAAAAATTTGAAAAAAAGTGAAGTTATCATCAAATTATGGTGTCCGTACACCAGAGGTTTAAAAAATATACTTTATAGTCAATTAAAAATTAATAAAAAAAATATTCAGTAAAAAAATAACATAAAATATTCTCATCAATCTTCAGTATTTTAGGTACCTTTTCCCAAAAGGATTCCCAAAAATACATTCATTTACTTCAAAAAAGGGTGTTCGTACACACATGAGGTGTGGTCCTGAAACATGCATTTTGAAAAAGTGGTTTTTAGACATGCATACTAAAATTCAATTTATACCATGTGGGTATTGAAATAAATTACATATTTGAAAACTAGATTCCAAGCACTAAATTTTATATTACTGAAGTTTTTCAAGATTCAATCTTTAAGTACTTCAAATTTGGACATCAATTGACATAAATTTTGAAAAATAGAGAAAACACTTCCACTTTTTGGCCAAAAGTGGGACCCAACTTCTTGCAGCCACCCATATATATATATATATATATATATATATATATATATATATATATATATATATATATATATATATATATATATATATATATATATATAAGAAAAAGAATCTTATTGAATCAAACCAGGGCCAGAAATTTATAAGTTACAAATAGGTATGATCTTCCAGACTCCATTACCAAAGGTTAACCGGCAACTAAAGAAAAATGATCTGCATCTATGATACACTATTTATCTAAGTATATTATGAGGATTAGCTTCTAAACCTTTAAATGATCATATTTCTTACTGTCGGAAAAATGAAAGAAACCAGATTACCTTTGTGATTAATACCCTTACCGAGTGGGATTGTTGTTTCCTGCCAAATGTTAGCATTTAAGAAATATTTTCAATAGTACTACTCATCCTCCTGTATACTATACTAATGTTCAGCCTAATTCCATATTATGCCTGGCTGGCAGTCATCGTGAATAGTTATGATAAGATTCATAAAAGGCCTCTATAAATTGATTCAACCTAGATTACTGCTCTGATCTTATCGACACCCCAGATTAATAAGACAAATCACTAATAAGCTAGTACATAAGATTATATATATTTATGAATTATATATATATATATATATATATATATATATATATATATATATATATATATATATATATATATATATATATATATATAACCTTATGTACATATCCTTATTTTAGCTGTGGGATCTGCCAAAGCTTATCCTTTTAAATAAGAACCAAATAAAGGTTGCATTGATATATATATAAATATAAACATATTGTAATTAGTATATCTATATTTGTATATACTTATATATAGAAGTAGCAGGAATGAAAAGATGGTCCAATACCTCAAACCAGCCATACTCTTCATCACTGTTACTTGTTATATATAATCTAATTTTGAGATACACATAAAAGGAAACTTAGCTATATATATAAATATATATACACTAACACCAGTATATATAAATTTATATATACCAATATAAATATCTGAAAATATGAATCATCTAATTAAAAAGGAAGTGAACACTTGAACCATTCTCTTGCTACTGCACTCATAGCTTCAAAGGCAATGATCCAGATCACAAATTAATCTTTTAAAGAGAGTCATATGTTAATTTGTTTAACCATAGAGTCTAAGATTTGATCTAAACAAAGAACTCCATCTAAATCATAACTATCCTCTCTAAAATTCTTCCCCTATTGGATAGTTAACTGGAAACCACCCTATAATTCACTGCCTAATAGAAACAGAGCTAAACAGACCTATAGCAGACAAAGAAATATGCATAATGTAATATTCACACAATAGGATTAACGATAGATCTTAATCTAGATTATAATATCTACATCAAAAATAAGAATTCTAGTGACTAAGAATTCAAATTATCTTAAAGATATTTAAAATATAAGAACGATCAACCTTAAGAAAGGCAGAGTTACAGCTCTACTATTGTTACAGTTAGTATTGCTGAACTGTATATACTTATAGAGATTCAATGTATTTAAACAGTCTGTATTGCTAAACCTTATATACTTGCAGAGGTTAAAGTTGTGTTACGGTTTTAAACATCCCTATTGTATAACATATATTTACAAGTCTGACCTTGTACATCTTTCGCTTAGGTAATTATGCTTGACCTTGGAAGTTGCCTATGGAGCAAGACTAGATGAGGATTTGGGAACTATCCCTAAATACTAGCAAAAAACCTACCACAATTATTAATATTAATAGAGGGGAGGAGACTACAAAAACCTATTTTAGGAACCATGATCCTAATGATCTAAGCTGTAGGGGAGATCGTTAGTAAGTTTAATTTGATACTCCACATGAGTGACAAACCTTGAATTGATCTTGAATTACTTTTTTTATGGTTAATTATCCATAATTGTGATTCCGTTAGCTCCTTGATTCGCCAAAGCGTCTGCTTCCAAATTGCCTTCCCTATAGATATGAGTTACTTCATAATCTGATAAGGTTTCTAAAATAAGGTTAATTTCCTCTAATTTAGCATTTATATTCCAGTTCGGTGTACTTTTAGTGCAGATAGCGTTAACGATTATCTATGAGTCTCCTTCAATAATTATTTTTAACAAATTAAGTTTTTTACAGATTTTTAGGCCCTCGAGGGCCATTGTTACTTCAACCATATTATTAGTGGTTGGTTTAATGGGTTTTGCGTATTTAGCAATTATATCTCCTTTCCAATTTCTAATAATACCTCCTATGCCTACTATTTTAGGATTACCCCTAGACGCACCATCAAATTTTAGTTTGACCCATCCCTCTTCGGGTGGGGACCATTTGCATTCCAATCTGGCAGCTTTCGATTTAATACCTCCTCTCCCAAATAGAGGCAGGATTTTTAGAGTGGGCCAATCTAATATGATTTTATTATCCCACCTTTTAAAGGAGTCTTTGTAGCATATTTTTTCCCAGAGTTTTCTGTTAATAATTTTCGTGATTGAAGACTCTATTCTGTTTATTATGTTTATATTTTATAGTTTTTGATTTGTAAATATTCTTCTATTGCATTCCTTCCAAACCTCCCATACTAGGATAGCGGGGGAGATTGTCCATATATCATGATAGAGTTTATCATTATACAATGAAGGCCAAGATTTGAGGAATTCCATTAAATCTGACTGAAATGCGGATTTCCAACCTAGACTCCATTGTAACCAATTCTAGCAATCCTGGGTATATGGACAATTAAGAAGTAGATGATTCACATTCTCTTCATGGTTCTCACATAGAGGGCATCTCAATGGTCCTTCAAAACCTAGCTTTCTGATCCTATTTGCAGTAAGAATTCTATCTTGCAGGGCTGCCCAAAGGAACATCCCTGCCTTTGGAAGACATGTCTTGTTCCAACACAAGTTTAGGGGAATGTCGAGATTGACCATATTTTGATTGCGGATGAAGGTTTCATACCCTTTCTTCATAGAATAGTTCCCATTATTAGATCCTACCCATATGAGATTATCTGATCTGGTTTTAATAGATAGATCTCTATCCTTCAATGTACAAATAGGTTTATGTCTTTCTATGTTAGTTATACTGCGATTACCTGGAGAGCTCCAATCAGGGTCTTCTATAATCTGAATATAGTCTTTTAGGGAGACCCCTATATTAGCTTTGCATTCTTCAATGAAGGTTTGTGAAAATCCTGATTTAATTAAAGGTGAGTGACCCCCCTAGGAATCTTCCCAGAAGAGAACCTGATCCCCGGAGCCAACATCCCAAGTAAGGAAATTGCTAATGATATCTCTTGATTCCGCTAGAAAATTCCATACTTGAGAACCTTTAACATGTGAATTAACCCTAAATAAATTAATAGGATCCACCTCAGGAATATACTTATGTAATAATATTGATGCCCATTTACTCCGAGGATCTTTGTACATTCTCCATATAAGTTTAGCCCCTAATGCTTTGTTTTTCCATAAAAGATTTTTAATACCCAGCCCCCCTTGAGAAATTGGCTTACATAAATTATCCCATTTAATTAGAGCCATCTTTTTTTCTTTTGATGAACCCTGCCAATAAAAATATCTTAGGGATTTGTCTAAACTCTTTTTTATATTAGCAGGAAGCGGAAGGATAGACATATGATATATCAGAATAGATGATAATACTGATTTAATCATTATGGTCCTACCAGGTTAGGTAAGCCATTTTCCTTTCCATGAACTTTTCTTTTTTTGAATCTTATTTAACACTTGCTGCCATAGTTTTGAGGAATGAATCCCTTTATCTAAGTCAATACCTAAGTACTTACTTGGGAATTTCCCACATTTGTATCCTAGCTTGTTACATATTAAATTTTCTACTCTTGGTGCCGTATTAATAAAGAAGATCTCAGATTTGTTAGAATTAACTTGTTGACCTGAAGCTTGTGAATATAGGTTAAGGACGTCTTTGATTGCCTTAGCTTCCTGACAGTTGGCTGCTCCTGGAAGTATCGTGTCATCGACAAATTGCTGATGAGTAATGTTAGGAACATTTGTTGCTGCTTTTAAACCTGTAATTTTACCTTCTAGATGTTTCTTAGTTAAGGTTCTCCCTAATGCTTCTGCCATTATAACATATAAAAAGGGCGATAATGGGTCGCCTTGTCTTATTCCTCTAGAAATGTTGAAAAATCCTTCCGGGGTACCATTGATAAGTAAGGAGATTTTAGGTGTGGATATGCAATTATATATGAGGTTAATCCATTGTTTGGAGAAGCCAAAGGCTTCCATACATTTACACAAGAACCTCCAATCGACTTTATCGTACGCTTTTTGAATATCTATCTTAATAAACATACTTGGATCTTTAGTAATTTGAGTTGTATGAACAAGTTCTTGAACTATTACAATACCATCTAAGATAGAGCGATTTTCTATGAAGCCTGTTTGTTCTTCTAAGATAATAAGGGGAAGGAGAGTTTTTAGTCTATTAGCTAAACATTTAGATAAGATCTTGTAAATAGTATTGCACAAAGCTATAGGATGGAAGTCACCTGGTTCGATACATTCATTCTTTTTGGGTATGAGTGTAAATAATGTATTATTTATTTTGGTTAAAATAGAGCCAGAATTCCTGGTGGCTTCTACTACATTCCAGATATCTGTTCCCATAAAATGCCAGCATTTTTGGAAGAAACCTGCCTGAAATCCATCCGGACCAGGAGCTTTATCTGGATGAAGTTGGAAAAATGTTGTTCTGACTTCCTCCAAAGAGAATTTGCTATTAATCATTTTATTATCTACCTCTGTTATCAATTTCGGAATAGCTTCTAGCATTTCCCTTTGAGCTTTAATATTGACCACTTCAGAATTATTTAAGAGGGATTGGTAAAATTGAATAAATTGATCGAATATCTGATTGGGATCTTCTAATATTTGACCTATTTTGTTGTTGATTTTTGGAATTCTATTTATGTTTCGTTTGATATTCGTGGTTTTATGAAAAAATTTGTGTTACTATCTCGTTCTTTGAGCCAAGATTCTCTAGATTTTTGTTTCCAATATATCTCTTCTTTAAGAAGAATATCATTATATTTCGACATGAGTTCCTTCTCCTTGAGATAACTATTTTTATCCATACCATGAGCGATGACTATATTGTTTAAATCTTCCAATTCTTGTTCAATTTGAAGTTTCTCTTTAAAAATATTATTAAATTTGGTTTTGTTCCATTCTAGTACTTTATTCTTGATGATTTTCAATTTTGCTACCAAGCTAAACATCTTGGATCCTTCTATAGTGATCTCTTTCCACCATTTTTCTAATAGATTGATGAGTTTTGGATCCTGGAACCACATAAATTCAAATTTAAAGGGATTTCTAGTCAGTTCCTACTTTCCATTATATTTAATCTAATCGGAAAATGATCCGATCCTGTTTCCGGTAAAATTTTTGCATTCATTATATATTCTGATTCTCCTTTGATCATAAATCTATCCAATTTTTCTGCTATATGACTAAATCCTAATCTTCTATTATTTGATGAAGGGTGCTCCCCTTAATGCCACAAACACATAACAGAAATAGAGAAACAACCTGATGAAGGGTGCTCCCCTTAATGCCACAAACACATAACAGAAATAGAGAAACAACAACAATAATATGCAAGAACAGAAAATTGGCTTCTTATTATCTCCACAAAGGTGGAATTACAAACTTTCAAAATTACAATATGCAAAGCCACATGGGCATTCTCTTACAATATTCTTTAGGACAAAGCCTCGAATCAATACCCAGATCTACTACCCAGAACTATTCTGAACTGCCTAAGACAATAATACAGCCTTCCTTATATAGGCAATTTTCCACCGCCTGGGAAGGTTCCATAATTTTAGCCAATAAGGCCGACCAACTTAGAATTATTTTATTTTACATTTTATTACATCATAGTCGGCTCAAGATAACCTTTGAAACCTAAACAGAAATTTTGAAGAAAATTATTTTCCGCCATTTCAGGTGGCCCAACTTCCGAAGACCATAAGTCATCACCAGTTGACCCGCTCGGCTATTATAACCCCATTTTGGAAACGCCACGAAGCGCTCTACAGGCTTGACCTGTGCAAGCACCCGTCACTCAAATTTTTGACCTCATCCAGGGCCTCTAAAGCCTTCAAAATTGAGTTCAAAGTTTCTGTACCCTACTGCCAATACCAAAAATCTTCAATATCTTCCAATATACACTTGATCTGGCAATGAAACTTTACTGGCAGACTTATATGACCAAAATGAACCTCCAAGAAAGAAATAAGATCATTCTGAGCACATACGAAAATTACCAAAAATAGTAACTTTCCATAAATAGCAGCTCTGCACAAAATAGCCCTTATTGAATACAAAAATAAAAATATTTTTGGGTGATGCAAGATTGCTCTTACACCCAGGATGCTCCTGCATCAGACACCCAGGGTAATTTGAGAAGTGACCCTGTCACGACTCAGGTGTGCAGAGGAAAACCAAGACGGCTAACCTCCTCCTTTGTCAGCCATGATGAATCTTCAATAGGTCATCCTTTCCATTTGACCAGATATTCTTCATATGTCATGTTCCTTGTGCTTCTGCCAACACGACTATCCAGTATATCTTCGATCTCCTTAGTGTCTAAACTAGTTGCTGGAATACTCCACTGTGCTGCTGTGATCTCATCTTCAACACCTCCTTCATGATACTCTGTCAGATCTGAAATGTTAAACACTGGCAAAATATTTAGCTCAGTAGGTAATTCTACCTCATATGCATTTCCTGAATCATGTTTCTTCAGTATCCTACATGGTCCAAACTTCTTCATTTTCAGCTTGTTATATGTACCAACTGGAAACCGCTCCTTCCGCAAATGAACCATGACTTCATCACCAACCTGAAATTCCTTATACCTCCTTTTCTCATCTGCCTTAGCCTTATACTGTGCATTCATCTTGGTAATATGCTTCCTCACCTCCTCATGGATGTTCTTCAAGTGTTCTGCAAAATCCTCAGCTTCAGCACTACTTATTTCTCCTTTATCTATCTTCCTTAATTCAGATGCATTTCTTGGACTACTTCCATATACAATCTGGAATGGTGATTTACCAGTGCTTCTATTGATAGAATTATTGTATGCAAATTCCGCCTGTGATAAAATCAAATCCCATCCTGTTGGCTTATCTCCAACCAAACATCTCAGCAAATTTTCCAAGCTCCTATTCACCACCTCTGTTTGTCCATCAGTCTGTGGATGATGTGATGAACTAAACTTCAAATCTGTCTTCAACTTCTTCCACAATGTACGCCAAAAATATCCAACAAACTTAGTGTCCCGATCTGAAAATATGGTCTTTGGCAAACCATGAAGTCTCACTACTTCTCTGAAAAACAATTCTGCTACATGAACAACATCATTAGTCTTCTTGCAGGGAATAAAATGTGTCATCTTTGAAAATTTGTCAACTACCACAAAAATTGAATCATGTCCCCGCTGTGTCCTCGGTAAACCAAGGACAAAGTCCATGCTGATATCCTCCCAAGGCTTCTTTGGTACAAATAATGGCTGATACAACCCTGTATTCTGCTTCACTCCTTTTGCCATCTGACATACTCTGCAACTCTGTACAAACTTCTTCACATCTTGCTGCAACTGTGGCCAATAATAATTCTCACTAACCAAACCAAGGGTTTTGTCACGACCAAAATGTCCAGCCAATCCTCTGCTATGCTTCTCCTTGATGAGATTCTCCCTCATAGAACTTCATGGAATGCACAACTGACTCCCTCTGAATAGCATATCATCTTGGATGATGAAATCCAACCATTTCGTCCTGTCTAGAGTAACAGGTTCTGTACAAGCTTTCCAAGCTTCACCAAAATCAAGATCCTCTGGATACAAATTCTTGAGTTCCTTGAACCCAACCACTTCAATCTGCATTTCTATCAGCAATAGTTGCCTTCTGCTAAGAGCATCTGCAACCCTATTAGACTTTCCACTCCTATGTTTCAAAACAAATGTATAACTCTACAAAAACTCAACCCATTTCAAATGCTTTTGATTCAATTTTCCTTGACTATTCAAATATTGCAAAGCTTGATGATCAGTATACAAAACAAACTCCTTAGGAAGTAGATAATGTCTCCACTTCTTTAATGCCTGAACTATAGCATAAAATTCTTGATCATAAACAGAATATTTCCTCTTGGCATCATTTAACTTCTCGCTGAAATAAGCAACAGGTTTACCTTCTTGGCTCATAACAGCTCCTATTGCAGTACCACTAGCATCACAATCTACTTGAAACACCTTATTGAAATCTGGAAGTGCTAAAACAGGTTGTTCTGTAACTTTTTGTTTCAATAATTGAAAACTCTTTTCTACTCCTTTAGTCCACTTAAACTCTTTTCTATCCCCTCTCATTATTTTAGTCAAGGGTCCACAAATACTGCTAAAATTTCTGATAAACTTTCTGTAAAAGCTAGCTAGACCATGAAAAGATCTTACCTCAGTAGCACTCCTTGGAGTAGGCCATTCAAGGATAGCCTGTACCTTCTCTGGGTCCATTTTTAGACCTTCTGCTGAAACTACAAACCCCAAATACACTAACTCTTTCTTCACAAAACTGCACTTCTTCAAATTAATCAACAATTTCTCTTCTCTCAACTTCTCAAATACCATACGAATATGCATCATATGCTCATCCAATGTCTTACTAAAAATCAAAATATCATCTAGGTAAACAATGACAAACTTACCCAGAAATTCTTTCAGAACCTCGTTCATGAGCTGCATGAAAGTGCTCAGTGCATTGGTTAGCCCAAAAGGCATGACTAACCACTCATATAGTCCTTCCTTTGTCTTGAAGGCAGTCTTCCATTCATCTCCTTCTCTGATCCGAATCTGGTGATATCCACTCTTCAGATCTATCTTTGAGAAATACACAGTTCCACTCAAACAGTCCATAATATCATCCATTCGTGGCAATGGAAACCTATACTTGATTGTGATCTTGTTTATTGCTCTGGAATCTGTACACATCCTCCATTCTCCATTCTTCTTTGGTGCTAATACCGCTGGTACAGCACAAGGACTCAGACTCTCACGGATCAATCCTTTCTGTAACAGTTCATGTACTTGTCTGTTCAACTCCTCACGTTCTGCAGGTGTCATTCTGTGTGCTGCCTTATTTGGCAAACTCACTCCTGGGATCAAGTCCATCTGATGACTGATCTTCCTGACCGGTGGTAATCCATCAGGCACGTTATCGGATACAATATCCTGAAACTTATTCAACAAATCTGCAACTTCTACAGGAACATCTTCTACTTTCTCTTTACCAGCTTTTGGAATTAAAGAAAAACATACATGCTCATGCCTCATACCATCTAGGAAATTTCTTCCATCAACAAAAGTTATCCTTGCATTACCACATACCTTTTCTTCAGTCTCCTTCAATGGTTTTAGCTTATGCCGCACTCCATCCTTTGTCAGGGAATAGGTATTCGCACGACCATCATGTACAGCACATCTGTCAAACTACCATGGTCTACCCAACAACATATGACATGCATCCATAG
The DNA here is from genome assembly GCA_027943335.1 of Chamaecyparis obtusa. Taxonomy (NCBI): domain Eukaryota; kingdom Viridiplantae; phylum Streptophyta; class Pinopsida; order Cupressales; family Cupressaceae; genus Chamaecyparis; species Chamaecyparis obtusa. The sequence continues at coordinate 106,082 of BSBK01013767.1, read as the reverse complement.
ATATGATATCACACAATACCTCATCTTGGTATCCGCCAATCTTGAACTTCACCAGGCATTGTTCATTGACCATGACCTTGTGGTCATCCTGTACCCAGGCAATCTGATATGGATGTGGGTGTTTCTATCTCTTGAGCTTCAACTTTGTCACCATCTCTTCTAACACCAAATTGTCAGTGCTTCCACTATCAATGATCACATCACAACATTTACCTTCACACTTGCACCTGGTGCGAAACAGGCTCCTCCTTTGCTCAGGTTCATTCTCACCACTCAACAGGACTCTTCTGTTAATCAACGTTTCTCCTCTTTCAGCATCTTCAGAATTTGATGATCTGGCATCTTCATCTACATGTGCAACTCTGGCCTGGCCTTCATTTCTTCTGTCTGTTCTGCCTTGGTGCTGAGGACATTCAAATGCCCTATGACCTTCTTCTCCACAGTTGAAACATGTTCCACGGAAGCCTCCTCTTCCAGATCCTTGTCCTCTTCCTCTTCCTCTTTGATCTCTATTATTCTAATCCTAGAAGCGATTGGAATTATTTCCACGCTGATTCTGACTGCTACTGGCCTCATCCTTCTTTTTCAAATCTTCATTTCAGCCACCATATGACCGTCCACCAGATTGTCCACCGCGACCTCTTTCATTTTGTCTGCTCTCGAACTTCTTGTTCAGCTTTTCCTCTACTTTTAGGGCAAATTGGTATGCCTCCTCAATACTACTCATTTGAACCAAATTCAACTCCTCCTGAATGCTTGGCCTTAACCCATTAAGGTATCGGGCAACTTTCTCCTTATCAGCTTCTGCATGGCCTGTTCTGATGAGGAGTCGATAGAACTCCTCTGTATACTCCTGAACAGATCTTCCTGCTTGCTTCAAACTTTGCATTTTCTTTAGTAGATCAAGCTCATAATCAACAAGAATGAACTGTCACTTCAATTTATCCACCATCCGATCCCATCTTGTGATTTTATCTTTCCCTCTTCTATTTCACTCCAATTGAATTTCTTGCCACCAGATCTTCGCATGACCTTTCAGTCTGGCCTTCGCAAATTTGACCCTATCAGAATCCTCAACATCTTCATACTCAAAATATTCCTCGCATTCATTGATCCAGTCGATCAATTCCTCTGGGTTAAGATTTCCAAAAAATGTAGGAACCTCAATCTTAGGTCTTTTCCCAATCTTGGACATCGCCCGAAAAAGTCTTTCTTCCTCCTGGTTCACAATTTCAGCTTCTCCTTCTTAATATTCTTCTTTGGCTTCATCCTCGCTTTCGTCTTTGACATTAAGATTCATTCCTCTATGAATCTCTTCTTGTAATGCTCACACTTGTCTCTGCAGCTCTCTAACCTCAGGTGTTACAACACCAGCTCTTCCACCACGTTCCCTTTATGGAGGCATTTTCGCGATGCGCGCCGAAACCTTAGCCACGGTCCTGGTGCAAACTGCCTCACAGTCGGCGATCTGTTTACACACTCAAGAACTCTTGCTCTGATACCACCTGATGAAGGGTGCTCCCCTTAATGCCACAAACACATAACAGAAATAGAGAAACAACAACAATAATATGCAAGAACAGAAAATTGGCTTCTTATTATCTCCACAAAGGTGGAATTACAAACTTTCAGAATTACAATATGCAAAGCCACATGGGCATTCCCTTACAATATTCTTTAGGACAAAGCCTCGAATCAATACCCAGATCTACTACCCAGAACTATTCTGAACTGCCTAAGACAATAATACAGCCTTCCTTATATAGGCAATTTTCCACCGCCTGGGAAGGTTCCAGAATTTTAGCCAATAAGGCCGACCAACTTAGAATTATTTTATTTTACATTTTATTACATCATAGTCGGCTCAAGATAACCTTTGAAACCCGAACAGAAATTTTGAAGAAAATTATTTTCCGCCATTTCAGGTGGCCCAACTTCCGAAGACCATAAGTCATCACCAGTTGACCCGCTCGGCTATTATAACCCCATTTCGGAAATGCCACAAAGCGCTCTACAGGCTTGACCCGCGCAAGCGCCCGTCACCCAAATTTTTGATCTCATCCGAGGCCTCTAAAGCCTTCAAAACTGAGTTCAAAGTTTCTGTACCCTGCTGCCAATACCGAAAATCTTCAATATCTTCCAATATACACTTGATCTAGCAATGAAACTTTATTGGCAGACTTATATGACCAAAATGAACCTCCAAGAAAGAAATAAGATCATTCTGAGCACATACGAAAATTACCAAAAATAGTAACTTTCCATAAATAGCAGCTCTGCACAAAATAGCCCTTATTGAATACAAAAATAGAAATATTTTTGGGTGATGCAAGATTGCTCTTACACCGAGGATGCTCCTGCATCATTATTCCAGGTGTATATACCATTAATCGTATTAATATTTATTAAGTTGTTATCCAAGGTCCACTTACTAAAGTCTTTCTGAGCTTGTGAGATATATTTTGATCCTCCATGTTTTTCCTTGGTGTCCAAGATGGCATTGAAATCTCCACCCAAAATGTGGAACTCCTCTTGATTTGTATGCAGAAAGGCTTGTATTTCCTGCCATACTTTCCTTTTTTCCTCATTCTGAATAGGTCCATACAAATTGATCAAATTGAATTTTATGTTTGTTTTAAGGCTACTAACCCTTATTGACATCCAGTTACTATTTTTTGTTAATACTTGAACAGAAATTTTCTGGGGGTCCCATACAGTTGCTAAACCTTCGGAGGCACCTGAGGAATGAACATATTCTGATTTCCAAATTCCCAGTTTGCCTCCAAGTTTTGCACTATCTTCTGTGCCAAGTTTGGTTTCATGTATTAATATTATTTCTGATTCAAAGTTTTTAAGGTATCTTTTTAGTAGTCTTTGCATGTTAGGGGCATTTAGGCCCCTAACATTCCATGATGTGATTTTCATTGATCCTTGGGAAGGAACTTCCCCTTCCCTACATTTAGAATATCAGTTAATTTCTTTTGATTTTCCTCACATCTGGCTAAGGCTCGTAATTCTTTGGAGGATTTTCTTCCCCTCTTCTTTTTTATCTAGTCAATATTGGGGCTAGACAATCCTTCCTTGTTGGAGGCTATACCGAGTTGTCTATCCTCATTTGTTATGCCAAATATGACATTAATGTTTTCTATATTATATTCACCATGAAGGTGACTGGTATTAATATGTTCTACCTCTTTATCAGAGAATGCATCTTCCTGATCTATAACATTTTTACCATAAGATTCTAGAATGTTGTCCGAACAATTTTTATCTAGGACCTCCATTTCTATGGGAATAGATATTTTAGGTTCTATATCCTTTTGCTGAACCAACATGGGCTCCGTATATTTTTTTCCCTCTTCTCTCAATTCCATTATTTTTTAAATTAATATATCTTTTTGAAACTGCAGTTCTTCTCCATCACATATCTCGCTGTTGAAGAGGTCCATTAGCTCATCAGTAAGAGATTCACCTATATAATTTGTAATGATTTTAATTTCTTCATTTCTTTTATCCATCTCTGAGGAATCATCTTTATTATTCTTTGATATATGTTCCAAGCTCTGATTTTCTGGATTTGCAGTTTCTGCAACATCTATGGCATTGCTATTTTTCTCATTGGTAAATTCGCAGCCTGAATAAGCTGATTCCTCGGCTGTTGTAGATATTTGTTTAGGGGGGCACTAAATTGATCCTCCCTTATCATTATATAATTGTGTTTCCATTATTTCTTTGCTGTTTGATTCTTGCTCAGAGATAGTGGGTTGAAGTTCATCACTGTTCTTTAAGGGAGGGGTATTTGAATATGCACAATTTTCATTAGATGGTGTTCTGTTATTATGAGAAGAGGGTTGATAATCTTGAGGTTTATCCCCTATATTTTCTAACATGAAGCCCCCTTTTTCTTCATATAGTATTACTTCCAACTCCCCTTTACTGGGATGATTATCCAGTAAGTTTATAGGTTTTTTGTTAATCACAACATTATTACTGATAACTTCTATGAAGTTTTCATTAATAATGGGATTAACAATTACTGAGTTGTTATTAAAATTTAAATAAATGTGTGGAATGAAATTTTGATGTAGGTTCATTTTAACAATAATAGTTTTCTCTAATTGCATGGTTTTGGTTTCACATACCTTTATAAATTTACCAATTTTATTAGCAATCTGACTAACGGTGTCTAAGTTTGCTAACTCTATTGGTAAATTTCTGAGACAAATGGCTTTTTCTACCTCAAATTCTTCTAAATATAGTGGATTAAATAAAGACATCCATTTAGTAACAAAAAATTTCTTATGTCTAAATTTCATATTATAGTGATCTAATATTTTCCTTTTAATTTCTGGTGATTTACAATCTATAAAAAAGAAGAAATCAACTAGGATAGAGATACTTACCTTGCAGGGAAGTAATGTTGTTAGGGCTTCTGAAATCTCCTGGATGCTAGCCCCTACTCCTTTCCATCGGACAATGAGACCTACATCTTCATAATACTTCTAATTTTTTGTAATCAAATTATTATCTAAAGAAATCTTGTTAGAAAGATCTTTATCATTGGAGTGCTTAAACATGATATTGTTGTTCCACCTATGCGGCGGTGTGTAGACTGAAGATACCACTTTAGATTGAGGGGCTTTAACCCTAGCATTTTCTTGATTATCTTGATGCCTAATACCATCAACAATCCTATGCTAATGCGGAGGAGAATAATACTTCTGGGACTTCTTATTCTCCCCACCATTGCATGTATTGTTCTTAGGTTTAGGCTGTTCTACATTTGCACCGATTGTTGTAGACCCTAATCGGGAGTCTTGTGTTTTGACAAAGGAAGGGGGAATAAATTTAGACTGTGAAATAGTCTTATCCCTAGGGTTTCCCTTCCTTTCCAAAACCTTATTATTAATATTGCAGCAAGAATTTAAACCTACTTTAGTACTGATCTTCTCAGATCTAAGAGTATCAAAGGAATTTTTCAATGGGAGCAAATAGCTATTCTTAGCAACATTAATTGATTTTACCTTTTTTTAACCTTTAACCTCCTGCCATTCGAATTCTTTCTACTTCACATGCTCGGGATGCTCTTGGGCTACTGAAAATTCATCTCACCTCATCACAGAGTGAGGGTCATTGGGAGTTTTGACACCATCCTTTCTAGATTTTAGGGCCTTATTGATCCCGAGGATGCTACCATATTGCAACACATACTTCATTTTTGAGAAAATAGTAATTTGATTATCCAAATCCATAATAGTAAATACTTTTTGAATCTGGGTATTACTTTTTTCCTTCTTATTGGCACAAGCCCTAGGTCTCTGGGTTTACTTATGAACAGATAGATCATTTTTAGTGACTGTCGATTCCTTTGCATTTTTCTTACTTTCTTCCAAACTTTTCCTTTTCTGGCTTGCTATGAAGTCTTTAAGATGCTCATAGTTAGATCTTGATGACCTCTATTCTGGTTTTTGATAGTCAATTTGTTTATGCCCATAGAGTAAACAATTAAAGCAATAGCCTGAATGCCCAGTGCTGCTGGTATCCTGATCGAATATACTTTTAGGGCTTTTGCCATTGGAAGAGCTCACTACCAAATCATTGAACCCTGCATTTTTGCTATTCATGACAAAACCCAAATCCATTTGCCCTAATTTTTTAAAACCCCTGTCTCGTAGTTTTTTTCGCATATTCGCTTGCAGAGCCATAAATCATTATAAAAGATTCATTTTCCTTTTTGTTAATCAAAGTGCCATGTGCTAATTCTCTATAGGTCAAGTCTAGTTTATTTATGTTGGTGCAATAGTCTTATGTTTTCTTGGGTGCATTAGTGATCATTATAGTTTCTCTCTCCATGCTATGCATGTAGAATAAAGGATGAATTGTATTGCTTGCAACCTGCTCCTCAGGAAGATTTATTTTAGGAGTTCTTATCTTTTTATTTGACCCTTATATGAGCTATTATGTCTAGTGTATAATAGTGTCGTATACCATTTCTATGGGTGAAAAGGCTCACACAATATGAGTTTTGTGTCTTTATTTGGACCCTTGCAAGAGCTTCCTGTAGTTGGCATATGAATATTTTTTCCCTATGTCTAGTGATTTTGGCATCTTGTTCTCCTTTCCAAAAGAGAAGGATTTGTGGTGCATCGTATTTGTGCAAATGAAGATATGAACCTCTAGCCAGAAAAGGTCTAGTCTTTTTAAATGTCATCTTACACATTCTTAGCCCCACACTGTGAGATTTGATATGGTGAATCACCTCCCTTAGCTTAGGTTTTTTATTAAAGGTCATTCACTTCCTTTTTCTCCAAACACTGCCCATGAAGAGTCAACTTCTAAATCTTGGAGATTGTTTTATAAGGCACAATTTGTCCCACTCCTATGAAGCTTCCCAACTGCCCTTATTTAGTTGTGAGCCTCTTAGGGATCAATAGTATTTTCTGGCGTGCCCAGTGGGACAAAGCTAAACACAGCCACCAAAGTCAGTGTATGCTTTGGTTTAGCTTGAATAAAGCCATCAAGTGCACATGGTAAGAAATGATTGAGGTCTAATTAAGAATGGATCAGAGCTACTACATTTTTTAAATTGGGTTATTCCTCAACCTTTTCAAGGGAATCCAGTTCCTAGCTTAGAAGATATATTGTTGAAATTTTAGTGCAAGCTATGGATTATTGAGCTTGAAAGATAGTAGAATACACTCTAGTATTCCCTAAAAGTGCTAGAGGCATCTCCTAAGAAGCCCTATTTGATAAAAGATTTGGTTCCAGAGGACCAGTTAACACATGCATGTTGTCTACAAGATTCATATCATATGGTAGGTGAATCCAATTGCGATGATTTTCCAAAGTTCTCTTTCCAATGCTTATTGCTAGATAGAATTTCTTTGTTCAGGGGTAGACCAATGGTTTGGTGCTTGAAGTAGAAAAATGAACAAGGTCAACATCCTCTATAACTGACACAAGCGAGCCTACTTCATGATAAGGAAAGTCTTCCCCTACCACATTCCAAGGCGATTGATCCAATCTCTCTCTCTTTTATGAGATATCCTATTTTTCCAAAGGATGAAGAGGTTTCTTCTATGCAAGTGTCAGAGATTTCTAAAATCCCTTCAAACAAGACATCTCCCTAGGAGATCTGTCCCAAGTCCCATAGTGAGAAAATAGAAGTGGAGAATGATGATATGCTCTTCTAGGATGACTTCGAACCTATTTTCACAACACTCAAAGAACCTTCAACTGTTCAAGTGGAGCCTTCCCTAACGCCCCAAATGGTAGGACCACCAGTCACTGAGGTCAAGGAACACATGAAACTTTCCCCTACCACAACTTATTTCATATGTTCTCACAAGTAACACATCAAGTATTGTTCCAAACTCACAGTTTACTAGTATAGTCAAGTCATACTCACATCAAAGCATGAAAAGAACCTTTTCAAAGATTGCAAGATGTTGTCTCATGTGACATCAAAGGAAATACCTAAAATGAACCATTATGTTATCATCCTTGACATGTCACACACAAGAAAGGTCATACCCATATTTCCTTTCTTTTGTTGCAAGGCTTGGAGCTATTAATTCAATGAAAAAAGTTAGGTCATTAGGGGAGCTATTTCTCCATACCAGTAAATGGGTCTTTGTAATTAGTTTATTTGTTAGTTTAGTGTAAATAGTTAGGTTAGTTTTCTTTTCAATATGAACTACTGTGTAAGGTCACACATTTTTGGTGCCTCATGTATAGTGTTAGATTAGGAGAGATAGGGTACTGAGAGGGGAGGGGTGAATCAGTGCCCACAAAAACTTTAACTCATAAACCTTTCAGATCTAGAATAGTAAACAATAGTAACCTTGTAAAATAACTTATATCAAATACATGTATCATTCATCCATTCAACTTGTAAAGGTAAATAACATGAAATCAACAATATAACAGTCCCATAACACAAGTATTTTGGTAATGTAGAAACCCTTGTTAGAAGGTAAAAACTGTGGTGGTGATGACACCCACAAATTCTTCACTACTGCAAATAGAAAAGGTTTGCCTATTACGGCTACAAGTTTTGATCACTTCTGGTGATCTTACCCTGTTAGGAGTAACATATTAGATCAAATAGATCTACCTAGTGATAGGATTTAAACAACACTACTTGAGTGTGCACTCGGTTAAGAGATTTACAAAAGACTGTTAGGTCTACTCTGTTAGGAGATTTTACCAAAACTCTATTATAATGATTAGAAAGCAATAGGCAATTATTTGCTAATGACAACTCAAATTGTTTGATACAGATCAATAAAGTACTAATTAGATATCATCTTATACTATGTAGATCTCTTCTCTGAATTGATCGGTTAGCCTGATTCGGATTCTGCCTTAATTTGATAAACTTTGAATACTGTTATGCTTTGTCAACTGATAATCTTGAAGGTTGGCTAATGCTTCAAGTGCTTCTTTGTTCATACATCAGTTCACATAAAAAATGATGTAAAATACAAATATATAGCATATTGCTTTATGCTGCTTACAAAATTAGGTTTCCATATCTTAGACAAAACCCTAAGATCTACGGTGTACAAAAATAACCTAGTTCTAACATTTACAAAATATCTTCATTGCATTTAATGAATATCTCATTAATAAAGTTTCCTTGATCTTGGTAAAATGTTTTCTAATCTGTTGTAACCGTTTGCATAGATAGATGTGTCATTTATGATTCCTATGCCATTTTTTGTGATCCTCGGTAAACATTGTATAAACTACTCGGTATTCATTCTAATGCTCAGTGTTTACTATCGCTCAGTATCGGTGTCTGCTGATGCTCAGTAAACTATCAAATGCTCGGTGTATACACTTAACTGACTGGCCTATTTTTATTACAGTTACCGACTGGGTTCATATATGTCACCGACTGATATCATTAACTTCCTTTGATACTAATGACAACCATTAATGCTTAATTAGAGATAAAAATCTCCCCCTTTGGCATTAGTATCAAAACCTTAATGTATATAGAAAAAATTTCTTAAAACTTATATCTCCGCCATATACATATATACTTAACAAAATTTATAAACTCCCCCTGGGTGCATGCTTCCGGTAATGTGTAGTATACTTAGCATCTATGTACATATTTGGCATATACATTGATTTCCCCCTTTTTGATATTAATGCCAAATACAAAAATTGTATACTTACAGCTTGTCAAAAATATGCTGATGGGTTTTCTTCAGTGACTCCAAGAGGTTTTCTCATTCCTCTTTCAAGTTGGTGAGAGAAATGTGCTCAAGACTGACTTGTGCATGCATTTCAAAGATGTTATCTAACACCAAAATCTCAGGTGTTGCAACCAGTTTCTCCGCTTTGACAATATGTTTTTCAAAAATCTTCAGGTAGGGTAGGAGCTTTGTTTGTAGCTCAGTGACTTGATCACTAACTCTCTCATCCTATTTCCTAAGATCTGCATCAACTGCTTGAGTTCCTGAACACAAAGTATGTGCTTAGCAATAGCTTGTGGCTCGATTGTAGCTATGAGTGCACTTGCTTTGATTGTAGCTTCAAATTATTTTATATTTTCACTAATCTCAGTAGTGAATGTTTCCACAGTGCATAGCTTATACAAAATTTGACAGATTAATTTTGTAATAGACTGAATTTCAATTATTACCTCCAAAAGCTTAACCTTGTTGATTGCCACTTCTTGGCTTATTCTTTCAGCTAATTTATCTTGTATCTTGGACTTTGCTCTCTCTTCAATTCTTTTGTCAGCATCGACATCTGGGGCATTGATTCCTTCCACAAGAGTAGCAAGTTGGTCCATAATCAGTGTGTCCTCATCTACATGTATCTCGGGGACAACCTGTTGTAAGATATCTCTTACATTTTCTAATATCTCCTTGGTCTTACTCTCTTGTCTCAACTTTTCTTGTGTTTCTTTTCTTTTTCATAACTCCCCATATTTGCTTAGTTCTTCAGGGCTAAGGGTCCTCGAGTCACACTCAGGTATTACAATCACTTCATCTAGGGTGATTGGCCCTTTTCCTTTAATCTTCTTCTTCTTTTTCTTCTCGGGCTCTTTTGGAATTACTACAATAGCCTTTTCATCTGTTGCCCTTGGTGTATTTTTCCTGGTAGACACATTATCATCCTTTTTCTACTCCTCGGTAACCTGTGTGCTAGTTGACTGAGATGGAGCCTCTGAAGTTGTGTCTGGTGGGGTTGCCTCTGTTGCTTTAGGCTCATCTTTTCCTTCAGTTTCTAATTTATTGGCCGCTTTTTCTTCAGGCTTGTTTGTCTCTGCAGGAGGTTCATTTCTTGGTTCCCCTATTGTGTCTCACAGTTGCTTGGGGATAGAGCCTTTGGGTTGTTCCTTTGACAAAATGTCAATAGCTTCAAAAAGAATTGGAAGCACACCTGATGAAGATGTGAATGCACACTCAGTAAGTGGTGCTTCATCTTATGCATGTGCAAGTTCAGTGTTCACATCCTCATCATTGTCCCTATCATCAAGATCACCATTTGTGATGTCCTCAATGAGTACATCATTGTCATCTTTTTCTTCAATATGGATCTCTGCAAGATCTGGTGCATCCTGTGAACTATCATGAATTTCCTGTACAACTATATTGTCAATTACCTTGGTAAATGATATATCTGCTTCCTATGTCTCCTGTATAGCGTCATCCTCAATAAAAATTCATTTACCTTTAGACTTGTGTCTCTTCTTAGATATATTTTGAAATGCAGTTTTCTCCCTTTGTTCTTTCATAGCAAGAAGAGATGTCCAGATGAGTTGACCAGACTCATCAAGATCTGCAAGGTTCTCATCCAGTACTTGCATAGCTCAGCTTTTTATTTGAAATCTCTACACTGATGATTCCATTAGTTCTTTTATCTCATCCAGAGATAGATTTGATGCTATTGATACTAAGAGTTGTTCTCTCATCTTCTTCTCAGTATCCAGTGCATATGCCCATTTCTGGTTTATCCTTTCTTCTAGTGCAACTGGAAGTTGTGAAGTAAACTCTATAGGAACTTTTCTAAAGAATATCATCATCTAAATGACAGCTTCCTCAATTTTGTTTTGATCTTCATTTGACAAGTTGTCAAATATTTTAAGTTCTGGATCCGAGAGATCTCCATTCTCTGTTATGTCCTCAGCAACTTCATAAATAGAGTGTTTCTTGTTTCTTACTACCTTGAATTGACATTGATTGTTTTCATCTTCTTCATCCTCTATATCTTCTTTACATCTGATCAATTTCCTTCTCTTCTTTGGTGGTTCTGCTACCTTCTTGGGTCCTTTCTTAACATAGGTCTTTTTCAGTGTGGTAGCCTTTCTTTTTGTTACCTTTATTGCTACCTTTTTCTTTGTTGGTGAAGCCACAGTTGATGACCTTGTGCGTGCACCTGTTTGCACTGGCAACTGCTTCTTCTTTGGAGCTTTAGTGGGAGGAACCGATGTAGCTTCTTGTTCTTCTTCAAATTCGGTCTCCTCACTGTCATATGGTTTGTTAGCCAACATCAACTGACCTTCAGTTGCAATTTCAACTAGTGACTCCTTAGATGAGTCAGATAAGTCTCCAAAATGCTCAGTTAAGACTTTCTTCATCTTCTTTGATTTCCTTGTCATTTTACCGATGACCAGATTAGTTTTTATTCTTGACTTTGCTTCCTTAAAGGTTCCAAATCTTTCAGCCTTTTTGTCTTTCGATAATGCTAGCAGTGCCTGAATTGATTTTAATCTGAAATCATGATCCATCTCATAGCCCATTGGTTTTAGCCATTTTATTCTTGGTTCTACAAATTTTATCATAGTGTAATCAGTGTCTACTAGAAAACATATGTCCATCTCATAGTTCTCTAATAATGAACTCGGAATCCTACTTCTCAAATTCATCTTCACTTTAAAATCCTCAAAGTAACTATCTATCACATTTTCAGCATTATCTCCTAGACCTTTCATAATATCAAAAATTTGTAAATTGATTGGTGTGTCGATAGGCCATGTTGTTTTACCGACAGAGGGAAAGAGCTTTTGTAGATAGAAAAAAAAACATACTAGGTGTGATCCAAACTTACAAGTATTGGACTTCTATGTCTTGATTGTCTTCATGTTTTCCTCAACCTGTCTCAGTAGTAGCTTGGCTAGGTCAATCTGATGACCCTTCTTTATCATTTTATGAGCCATGTCAACTACACTATAGGGTACACTATTTTCTTGTCTTGACTAAAATATTTTGTACCCAATGACATGTGCTGCAAACTTGACCTCAGGATCCATAATTGTTGAAATGTCCAGTGCTCTTCTATCCCATGTTGCGCCAGTGTTCTTCTCTACATCGACTCGTAATGAACTTTTGAATGCTTTGGCTTTATTGGTAGTAGGGTAACTAGCAACCCTACTAATCATTCTTTTTGTGACCTTGATTGGTCTGTCTAGCCAGAATGTGCTCTCATGATAGCGGCTCAACATAACCCTAATACATTCATTCTTAAAATTCTTCAGGAAATTTAGGGCATTGGTAAGACCAAGTGTCTCTACCAATTTGTGCTCTGGTTTTGGCTTTATATATTTATCACAAAGAGCCTGACATGCAACATACATATCAAAATCACCAATTTCTCCAATTTTATAGTGAATGTATGATCATATGTCTTCAGTTAACAAAACCCTAGGTGGGATGCTTGAAAAAGCTCCCACTAAATCCATTTTACTTACAACTTCAGGGTGTAACTTATAATGAGGTTCCTTGTATCTTATTAACACTATTAGATTAACTTCTTCTTCCACAACTTTAGAAGAACTCGCAGTAGATGCCATTTCAACAAACTAGGTTTTTGGTAAGTACAAAGAATATGCTCAGTAGGGTTTCAACTTACTCAAAATGTATCGAAGACTATGTTCGGTTTGATTTGCAACTACTTGAAAAGATTGAAAGATTCTTTCTCGAACTCGCTCTATGAAATTATAGCTCTCAGAAATCGCAATGTGAAAAATGAACTCTATCTTCCATGTATTTATAGAATTTTTGATATTTCCACTCAAAACTTTATGCATTAAAAGCTTGACCTACTTTCCAATTCATGACAACTGTCAGCTTAGTGATGATTACAAAATTTCATCAGCTCAATTAACACAAGACTTCTTTGCTTAGTTGATACTGATACTCAGTTAACCTTGGATAGTGATTACCAACGGGTAACCATTGCTCAGTCTAACTTTTACCAACTGTGTGACTTTGTTAGCTCATAACATATACACCACAATGCATCTTTATTCATGCAGATTTGGTATGTCCACAACATGTATAAGGAACTGTATGTAATATATGTTCATTTTGAAATGTCAGTCCCATACATACCTATATCACCTTAGGTGGAGGTACTGATGTCACCCAATCTAGTGGACGAGGTTCCACCGATAGCATTACTTGACTCAGCATTCTCATTAGATGCCTTTCTCCACATAGTGTTCCTTATTCTCATGATATCTGCCATAGTGTTTCCACTCTCAAATACATGACCTTCTTTTGGTGCTCCGTCTCTACAATCTTTGCTTAGATGACCGACCTTATGACAATGCAAACATGCCATTCCGGTGCTTGTCCAGCTTCTTGATTGTCTAGCCCATCTTTTCCTATTACAATTTTTTGCAAGATACCCATATCTACCACATGCAATATAGTTAGCCCATGTGTTGTAATCCCAAACATAAGAATTACCTTGTCTCTTCAGTTGATAAGGCTTGTGTTGTGTCTTCTGCTTAGGTGTCTAGACCTGCTTCATTTTTGCCTTACACTCTCATGTAGTGTGTCCATGTTTATTACAAGTGTAACATAATTTCTCCATAGTAGGATTGTTAGCATTCTTGTTCAGCTTAGTTCTACACTCATAATCTTGGTGAGCATACTTTCCACAATAATAGCAATAACCATTAAACTTAGGAGTGATACGAGGTTTACCTTGTGCTCTACTTCTACACACATTTGAAGTAATTCTCTAACTGTAGCCAACTAATTCTTTGTTGTCCATTGCATTCTCTGTATGTCTGTATACTGATATACCAATCTGTTTCAGTTCTTCAAACTTAATCACAACCTTGAACATGATCCAAAATGTGAACTATGTTTCATCAGCATGTGTGATCTTCTGATAATATTAGGCTGATGCAACATCTAGATCACCTTAGTGACCAATAGACAAGGGACGGACCCCAAGTCTAGTCCTCAAGTATTCAAATGTATCCTTTAGTAGAGGCTTTGTAAATATGTCTGTAAGTTGTTCTTTAGATGTAACAAATTCTAACTTCACTTGCTTCTCCTGTACTTGTTCTCTTAAGTAGTGATACTTAATTGATATGTGCTTTGTCTTAGAGTGCATCACTTGATTCTTTGAAATATTAATTGCATTGGTGTTGTCATAGTATATAATCACTAGGTCAATGATTACCTCATTCATTCCTTCCAGTACTTGCTTAATGTATGCAATGTTTGAGCAATTTGTAGCAGCAGCAACATACTCTACTTCAGCTATAGACTGAGAAATACAAGCCTACTTTTTACTTGTCCAACTAACAAGTCTTTCACCAAAGAAAAATGCTCCTCCGGTGGTGCTTTTTCTATCATTTACATTTCCAGCCCAATCAGCATCGGTGTACACTTTTAGTTCAAACTTTCCTTCCTTAGGATACCATAATCCATAATCCTCTATCTTTTTCAGGTATCTTAAGATTCTTTTAGTGCAATCATGTGTGATTCTCTAGGGTTAGCAGAAAATCTAGCAACAATTCCCATAGCATGTGCTATATTTTGTCTACTGTGAACTACATACATTAACTTACCAATCATGGATCAGTAAATTGTCTTATTTACCTTTGTAGTTTCATCTTCCTTTGTCAATTTACATCCAGTAGCCATCGATGTTCCCATAGGTTTAGCATCTTCCATGCCAAATGTCTTCAGTACTTCCTTTATGTATTTAGACTATGTGATGAATATCCCATCACTCTGCTGAATCACTTGTAATCCTAGAAAGAACTTAATCTGTCTGAACATAGACATTTCAAACTCCTATCTCATCTCATCAGCAAAAATTTACATATGTGATCTTGTCCTCCAAAAATATTATCATCCACAAATATCTCAGCAATAAGAATAGTGTCATCAATATCTCCTTTCATATACAAATTGATGTTCTCACTAGTTCTAACAAATCCAATACGTAGCAAGTAAGTATGCAGCCTTTCATACCATGCTCTCAGTGCTTGCTTCAAACCATATAAATATTTATGTAGTCTACATACCATGTCTTTTTTGTTTGTATCAACAAACCCTTCAAGTTGTTCTATGTACACCTCTTCTTCAAGTATACCATTCAAAAATGCTGACTTCACATCCATTTGATATACTTTGAATTTCTTGTGTGCAACATATGCAAGTAGCATTCTAACACCTTCTAATCTAGCAATAGGTACAAATGTTTCACCATAGTCAATGCCTTCTTCCTGTGCATATCCCTTGCATACCAATCTAGCTTTATTTCTTGTAACCTCACCATTTTCATTCAGTTTCTTCCTGAAAATCCATTTAGTATTGATACCATTCTTGTCCTTAGGTCGGGGTACTAAACTCCAAGTTTTGTTCTTCTCTTTTGCTCTATTTCCTCTTTCATTGCATTAATCCATTCATCATTCTCCAATGAAAATTTTACATTCTTCGGTTCAAATTCACAAACTAGACATGTACCTTGTCTTGCTTTGCTCCTTTTCTACATGCCAGCTTGTCTATCTCCAATAATTTATGTCTCAGGATGATGTCTCCTAACAAATCTAGCTAGAACTCGGTCTCTTCTTTCTTGTTCATCCTGTTCAGGTTCATTTTCTTGCTCAATAACTCCATCCTGTCCATCAGTGTCTCTTTCCTGTTGTTAAGCATTGTTTTCCTATTGACCAATTATCAGAGGTTGCAGCTTTGGTA
This sequence comes from Chamaecyparis obtusa, assembly GCA_027943335.1. Lineage (NCBI taxonomy): Eukaryota > Viridiplantae > Streptophyta > Pinopsida > Cupressales > Cupressaceae > Chamaecyparis > Chamaecyparis obtusa. Next base: position 90,114 of record BSBK01013767.1, on the reverse strand, counting down.
GATACTCTGGTTGTTCAATGTAAGTTAATCAACCATAGTCTTCCTACTCCTTTCTACTATCTTTTGTGTTCTTGTCATCAAACTCATCAACATGGACATTAGTACTTTCAATCATTTTGTTTATAACCTTATTCAGACATTTATATGCTTTACTTTTAGTGGAATATCCCAGAAATATCCCTTCATCTCCTTTTGAATCAAATTTACCATTTCTCTCATCTTTCATAATAAAGCATTTACTTCTGAAAAATCTTGAAATAACTTATAGTAGGTTTGTGTCCAAACCACAATTCATAGGGTGTCTAGTTGGTGTCCTTCAGTTGTACTCGGTTAAGAACATAGACTGCAGTGCTGACAACTTCTCTCCAATATGTCTGAGCAACATTCTTTTACAACATCAGTGTTCTAGCACAGTCAACTATTGACCTGTTCCTTCTTTCAGCAATGCCATTCTGCTGGGGTGTCCTCATTGCAGAGACATGTCTTTTGATACCATGCTCATTACATAAATTAGTAAATTCATCAGAGATAAATTCACCTCCTCTACCAGATCTTAAGCATTTCAATTCTTTACCAGTCTCTTTTTCTACCTTTTCTTTATACCATTTGAACATTTTAAAAGCTTCAGATTTTTCTTTCAAGAACATAACAGTCATCGGTCTAGTATAGTCATCAACAACAAGAATAAAGTATCAATCACCATAATAACTTTGAGTTCTCATAGGACCACAGAGGTCGGTATGAACCAACTCAAGTATCTTCTTTATTGAGTAGTATTTTCTTTTTAAAATAGACTTAGTCATCTTACCTTTTTGACATTCATGGCACATAGCATGATCAAGTTTTTACAAGTTAGGCAAACCTCTAACTCTTCTCTTTTTGCTAATCTTGATCATGTTATCAAAATTCACATGGCATAACCTTTTATGCAACAACCATGCATCTTCATCCTTCATTATCAAACAAGAAGACTGATCAATATCAAGATAAAATAGATTACCTCTGGATTGTGTACCAGTTCTGACAAGTCTTCCTCCATCATCATAAATCTTCACCTTTTTGCTCTCAAAAGAAATTCGATGGCCTAAATTATTCAATTGTGCCACACTTAACAAATTATAGTTCAGTCCATCTACCTAATATGCATTTTCACATTTTATTCTATCATTAATCATCAGTGAACATTTACCTCTTACCATACAAGGTGCATCATTGCCCATTCTCATAGATCCTCCATTTTATTCATCAAGTTGATCAAATTTCTCTGCATCACTATTCATATGATGTGTATAGCCACTGTTTATGATCCATGTATCATTTCTGCTTACTCTAGAGATTAGTGATGTTTCTTCATGTTTCTCTTCTTCCTCTGAGTCATCTTTCATACTAACAAATACGACTTCTACATCATCATCAGAATCAGATTCAGATTCAATATCTTTGGCTATGTAACATACCTTTTTCCCTTTGTCATAATTGTCTTGGTTGTCTCTGTTGTTGTGTCAATAGCCTCCATTGACTCTTCTCCCATAGCTTCCTTCAGATCGATCTCTGGATCTATCATCATCTTTCTTATGTGGACATCTAGCAACGATGTGGCCAACCTCTTTACAATTAAAGCATGTCAAAGGTACCTTACCTATATACCTTCCTTTACCTTTGGGTAACCTTCTGGCCATAAGAGCTTCAAGCTCATCAAGCTTATCATCGGTATTGCTATCAGTATCATCATTCTTATTATTCTTGCTAGACTTACCAATCTTCAAAGAAGACATGAAAGCAAACTCAATAGACAGTACAACACTGTTATCAAATTTATTCAATTCAAAGGTTGTAAGCTCACCAATCAGGGTGTCAAGAGTAAGGTTGGATGTAGCCCTTGTTTCATGAATTGCAGAGATCCTAGTTGCATAAACTGGCAATAAAGTTCTGAGAATCTTGCTTATCACTGTTTCATCATCAATAACTCCATCAGATGCTCTAATAGTATGTACTACCTCTTTTAGTCTATTTGAGTACTACACAATGTTCTCACCTTCCTTCATCTTCATATCATCGAATCTGCCTCTTAGACTTTCAACTCGGGCTCTTTTGACATTCAAATCACCACTATATATTAGAGTTAGTTTATCCCACATGGCTTTGGTAGTAGCGCATCCCTTAATATCTTCAAATTTAGAATCAATACATGCAGCAACAAGTTCCATCATAGTAATATTGTGTTCATGCCTGTCTCTCAGTTGATCAAGGGTCAGGGGACCAGTGGTCGGTTGTATGTAGCTATTCTCGATCAAATCTAGTGCAAAATTCCCAATTCTAGATATGTGCAACTTCATTTGGCTTTGCCATACTACAAAGTTCTCTTTGTTCAGTCTTGGCACTTCCCTCTTATACATCTTGAGACCTTTGAGCTGAAGTCCTTAAAACTCTATTCGAAGCAACCACATCTCTGATACCAATTGTTAGAATAACTGAGAGGGGGGTGAATTAGCTAATCGCCATCCCATATCAAAATGTATAATCCAAAACAAATACTTCAACTTCTGCTACTTGGTAAACATGAAATACTTTCACTGTAATTAGCTAATCACCATCCCATAACCGATTATCAGTCTAAAAAATATAGTAGTTACCGATCAAATCTAACATGTAATATGCAAAGTATGATAACAAACAAATATCTCAATCAACACATAACACAAGAGATTTAACGTGGAAACCCTGTGAAGGAAAAACCACCTGGGACCGGAAACCCAAAATTATTCACTCTTATGAAGTGAGGTCGGTGAAGACCCAACCCTATTAAAGGTTTACAAACACACTGTTAGGTGTGACCTTGTTAGAGGATTTTAGACCAACCATTATCGTCCAACCAGCATTCACTATGGGGTTGACAGGATAACAATATTCATTCTATGAATGATACATAATAAGACTTTCTTAGTCCACTTGGTTAAGAGATTTGACTATGTACAATGGTTAAATATGTAACAGTATGTGATATGATCTATTACAACTTCTATTGCAGATATACAGATCAATATTCAGCTCATACAAATAACATGCTTCAATCTACTCCATTAGATCTTCCTTGAATTATGTTAGTCGTCGATCTTCATAACAAACATTATCTATTACACTAACTTCGAGGTACTTTCTAGCTCATCAATCTTATCGACTAAACTGATCATTTAATTCCTTTATGTTCTGCTCGGTTAACAAAGAAATGTGTCGGTGAACACAAGCTCGGTTAACACTATGCTCAGTATACACTACACTCCGTCGGTGTATATTGAAAATGCTTCATTTACCGACAACATTGCTTTGTGTCCTTAGACTCTATTCTTCATCATAGATGAATGCAACATAATAAAGTCAATATCATAAGGTCATAGACTCATCAACAAGTTACTCAATGTGTTCCTTATTCTCATCTGTCATATACATCTTCCTCATGTAGATATCTCTGTTCTTCATCTCTTTGACATTTCTTTAGATGTTTTGGTATAGTAACTTACAAGATAAGTGTTGTCAAACTAGTTGACATCAATGACAACATAATACTGATTTAATTATATTACATATCTAATCAATAACTCATCAGTGATCTTTAATCACAGAATCTTCAATTAGGTTCTAAATTAGTTGTAGTTCATCACAAGAAGGTCGGGATGTTGGATAGTCAGGATGAATGCCCCAAGAAGGGTTACCCTCAGATTCTGATTTGAATTCATACTCATGAGAATCTATCTTAGAATAGCTACCACCTTCTTCTTTGTCTACTTGATTGCCTTCAAGATCAGCTGGTTCTTGTGGTGCAACTGTCTCTTGTTTTATAGTAGGTTCTCATGTGTCTACTACATTAATCCTTTTGATTGGATCATCCTCTACTTCAAGAAGGTCTTTAATTTCTTTAGGAAAATGCTCTTAAGGAATGAGCTCCTCAGTAGTGTCAAAATCATCACTATCAGACTGTTGGATTGTTTCCTTCGTTGGTTCAATTTGTTCTTAGACATGTGGGGAGTTCTTTCTAAGATAGAAAGGCTTATTATTATATCCTAGACCTGTTGTATTCTTGTTTGTTCAGCCACAATGGTCAAGAGGTGATAAAAGGCCTGTTCCTTGTAGTCCTAGAGGTCCTTTTCCTGTATATCCCATTTTTGTGATCAATTTGTCTCCTGGTCCATATGACTTCTGAGGAATTTTTCTTGAGGTGGAGTCACATTTTTGGATGAGCTGAGAGTTGGATTAATCTTTATATAACCATGCAAACACAACTTCTTCTTCCTAAAAATCTTGTTTAGATACTTGTTCTGGGACAAAGCTTCCATTGAATATGACCTGGGATTCTTTAACCTTAGGTTTCACTTTTTCTGAAGGTTGTCCATAAGACTTTGGGGATAATGGGAGAGATGTGAGAGATAAGACTAGTTCCATTGTGTATTCTCCCATGCCATTATCTTTTATTTTAACCTCTTTAGCAATGTCTTCCATCTTGGATGTAGAAGCAATGTCTATCTACTTAGCGAAAGATTCTTTGTTATTAGGCACAAGTTTATCAACACTTTCTTTCAATGTATTGCAAGTTGTAGAGAGGTCAGTAGGAATCGTCACTTCTAGTCCTTCATAAGGAAATTCCACACACTGATGGTATGTGGAAGGAATAGCTCTCAAACCATGTATCTAGGGTCTCATAGAAGAATATTGTAAGCGAAAGGTATATCAAGAACTTGACATGTAGTATCTCTAATGACTGAACCTGTTCTAATAGGCAAGACAATTGTTCCCTTGGAAGATCTTTCCTCTTCATCATTCATCATATACCTTGATAGTTATTTTCTTTTTAGGATCAATGGCAGCTTCAGATAATCCCAATTGTGTAATCATGTTGTAAGAACAAATGTTGAGACCAACACCTCCATCTATCAACACGCATTTGACACGATGGTTTTGGATCAAGACTTCAATATGCAAGGGCTGGTTATGTAGATGACTCAAGGAATTATCATCTTCCTCTAAAAAGGAGATATACTGTAGAGACGTAAGATGACCAACCATAGCCTGGAATATATCTAAATCAAGGTTTTTAGGAACATTGGATCTGAGCAGAGCTATGTCTAGAATGACCCAATGAGCTGGAGATATCCGAAGCAACTCAAACATGGAGATTTTTGCATTGGTATGCTGGAGTTGTTGGACAATATTGTATGATGTTGGCCTCATTTCCTTAGGATTTGATGATTTAGAGGCAGCCTTCTATTTAGAAGTAGATGAGATATTAAAAGGCATCTTAGGGGCATTTGATGAATCTGGAATTTGTCCCTGTAGATGTGCTTGAGCTTGTGATCGAGTAACTGTATTGGCTTATTGATTTTCTCTATCTTTTCTTAAAATTGTGATGACATTGCAATGCTTAGATAGGCATGGTTCAACCATATTGATAACAACATTGTTTCCAGAATAAGCATAGTTGACCTTAACACCCACATTAGGTTGAGAAGATGAATCTCCTTGACCATGTTTCGGAAAGGGCTCTGTGAATGTTGTATGATCATTATTGCTCTTATGATTATTAATTGTAATTTTTCCCTTATCAATTTTGTCTTGTATGATGTGTTTCAAGAGAATGCAGTTATTAGTTTTATGACCCTTATTGCGATGGAAGTCACATAAATCATTCTCTATCCACCATTTCGGTTTAGGTTCAGGATCAAAGAATTTTATCTCAGGAAATAAAATGATATTGTTAGCTAACAGAGTTTTCATGGCAGATTCCAAGGACTCTCTAAGAGGAGTGAATTTGCGGTTAGGATCTGTAGCCCAGGGTTTGTAGTCAAATGGCTTCTTGTTAGATTCTAATGTTTTAGCTTCGAAAGCTTTGATGGCCTGCATGCTAATAGTGAGATTGAAAGCGGGTGCCTTAGATGGGGCATGTATAGTATCAACAACACCGTCTGTGACAACACCTTTGTTCTTGTTCCAATTTTTGCATTTGTCTTTAGAATTGGATCCAGATTCATACTTGTCTTTTTGAAGTGATATGTCTCCTTTTTGCACAAGTACTTTCTTAATTTTGATTGCATTTTCTACCATCTTATCAAAGGATGTATGATTTTGCATTTGCAAATGGTAGTTGAGCTCTGGAACAAGATTGTTGATGAAAATTTCTAGCTTCTCAGTTTTTGGAATGGGTCTAGCATATAGAGAAAACTTTTTCCTCCACCTTCTGAGAAATGTCAAGAATGGTTCTCCTGGATATTATTTGAGATTGCAAATATTGATCATGGTGACCAGATGTTGGATGTTGTAGGAGTATTTTTGATAGAATAGTTTAATTAACTCAAAACTTTTGATAGTTGGAGGTATTTTTGAGAACCAATGAATGGTTGATCACCCCAGAGATCAAGGGAAAAGACACATTAAGTAGGTTGATTCGTGCATGAACTCCATAGATTGAGTACAAAATTATTTGACATAGTCTTGAGGATTAGAGTTTCCATCATACTTATCATATTTAGGTATCTCCACTCTTTTAGGGAATGGCGGCATGTACAAGTCTTTATCGAATGGAAAAGGGCATAGAGCCTCCATGGAGAACTCTTTAGGTTCCTTTTCTTTTTCAAGTTTGTTAAGTTTGAATTGCATGGCATGCATCTATTTCATCATAGCTGTGATTGGAGTTTCTTCCTCTTGCATAATGATATCTTCAACGTTAAAGTTGGGAGGAAATTTATCCCCTTGATGAGCTAGTTCTAGAAAGTATGTTTCTTTGTCTTCCTTCAAGAAATGCCTCATCATTTTCTTGAAGTCATCATCATTTTGATATCGAGCAACTTCAGAAGGTGTAGGTTCTTGATCTGCACCATGTTGAGAATGATGTCCTTGAGACCCATGGTTTGTCCCTCCTTGAGACATTTTAGGAGTTTTAGGGCTCCCTAGGATAGATTGATGTGGAGTTTGTTGATCACCTCCGTGGGTTGATGGAGGGGGAGGTATGTAACCAATTTTTAATTGAAGATTTCCAAGACCTTCGTCTTCATAAAGACCTAAATTGTAGAGTTGTTCAAAGGTTGGACCCATGTGAGAAGACAAAGGTAAGGTCAAGTGGGTGCTTCTATGGATTTCTTATGTGAGGAAGCTCTAGTTTCCACCATTAACCTTGGGTGAAGCAAGAGAGAAAGATGAAGACAACTGATTAATGACTTGATTCAAGAAGATTGAATGATGCAACCTTGTCAAGATTAGATTGATTGATGATTAGATTGGATGTAAATGAAGGATACTATGCCCTATTAGTATGGTTAGACACCCAAAAGATGGCGGACACGAGCTCACAACACTTAGCCATTTTTGTATGAAGATTGAATTGAAGATAAATTTTGACACAAGATGAAAAAGACTCAAATCAATAAATCAGAAGGCTAAATCAGACTCAAGAGACCACTTTAGGAAAAATGATTGAATTCTTTCTAGTTTCTGTTATGTTCTTGACATAATGATTTGTTTGACAGATTCTAGGATTTGGTTGCAAAAGGTAATTTCTCATCTCTAGACATCCAATTTCAAGCAGTGTGCAATAGGAAAATAGGCATACAGATCCCAACCAAAAATTAGATATGACAGAAAGTTGACCAACTAACGGGAATAAGCTTGATGTTTTGAAAATTTGGGGACAGTCTCGCATGAGAAAATGTTGTCCCATGTGAGGAAGTAGTAGGCTGCGCACGAGAATATGCTATCTCGCGTGAGGAAATGCTCAGAAAACTAAAATCTCATGCGATAAAAGAACAAGGTTTTGATAGTACAACATAGTTTTGGAGGTAGGAACAAATTTCAAGACACAACACTGGCTATTCTCTAACAAAATATTCAGTTTTTACACCAGAAAAGGATATTTGTTCAGATTTTGCAATTTTTCCATTTTTAGAATCAATTTATTTGCAAGATTTTCTCTATCTAGGTTTGGAGATTCATGTAATAGTTCATTTCCAAAGGACCAAGTGGATAGAAAACACGCACAACAATAAGCAAAGGGAAGCAATCAATCATTTGAAAAATAATAAACAAGGGCAAAAGAAACCTTGCACATGAACAAGAAATAATGACTTAATGTGCTAATCCCTAGGAATGCTACTTGTGTATGTTCCAAATAGTTTTTCAATAACGCACATAGTCCTAGAAAATGAAAAATTTGGTCTCACTAGGGTTTGTAGTAATGGTCTGACTCTGCAACTTTTTTGATCTCAAGAGGGAAAACTCTAATCCAGATGCACTGGGGTTTTGACATAGTTTGAGAATTTAATCAATCGGGAGCTACTAGGGAGATTTGATAGCCCAACAAGAGACCACACCTGTGAAGATTTCCTCCACAAGGACATTTATATAGCAGTTTTTGCTACCATGATGAAAATGCCTATTATCCCTTGAGGTTCCGTCCACCTGGTTGACCCAATAAAGGGAATGTTCACTATGGTTAACCCTCTCTAAAGGTGACTTGCAAAAGATACCATAGGGGGACTAGATCAAATTCAAGGATCTGGGTTTCTGGTACTATCCAAAAGGAAGTAGAGCATAATCCCCTAGCCTCTTCACTTCACCAAAACAAAGCAGACAAATTAATCTGACACGCTAAGACTGAAATTATCTCACCAAGATTCATGATGTTAACAACTATGGTCTATCGATCTCTCTAGAGAGGGAACACATCGATCAAAAGGTGAGGACTCAAAACCTAGTGGAACGCAAGATAATCTCAGTATCCTCCCTACCTACAAGGGGATCCTTTGTCAAGAAGAGCTTTGCATGAGTAAACAAGTGAAAGAAGCCCAATCTCTCAAGATCATCCACAAATCATGTTCATAGGGCCTATTTACTATGTGTAATAGAAATGTGAAAAGCAAATCTATTATTCGTTTTACAGCGCAAAATGAAGTCTGTGATATGAAAGCAGAAAAAGTCACACAAGCTTAACATGTGAGAGTTCATTTTAATCCAAATCGAAGTGTTATCAAACCATAGTAGAATACCTCAGTTCCAATGCTCTGCAATCTAGAATTTAGCACACATTTGAAAACTCTACAATACAGTATCACACTATCTCTGAAAGTACATAATCAAGAGAAATCAACAAAAAATAGTAAGCAGCAGAAATCAATAATCTAAAAGTATAGATCTACAGATTTTATGCCTCTGGATGTAAAATCTTGCGCGAGTCAGGATGCGGTCTCACGCAAGGAAGGATGTGGTCTCGCACGAGGAAGTGCTGAAACTTGCAAAACTTTGTGCAATACAATGAAAAATCTCACGCAAGAATCTGTACAGGGATGTATGGAAATACAGACAGAAAATTAAAAATTGCGATTTTGATAGAAAAAGATAGAAAATTGATAGAATAGAAGGGAAACCCATTTCAGGGCCCCGCGGTGGGCGCCAGAAATGTGTGTATGAAAATTGTACCTAGCTATGGACACAACACTTCAATAAAACATTAGAGGTTAGCAAAAATCAAAATCTTGCAAGCAATTGAAACTAAGCTAACCAGGTGATTTACTGCCTTCTAGTAAGTGCGAGTATGATATTCTCATATCAAAACAAGACCAGTGACAATGCAACACCTAAATGAATGATTTGAATGCAAAAGAATGAAAAACTATATGAATGCAAATTAATCTATTTTTTTGTATTTTCTATGCAATTAGGATGAAAAACTGATATGAAACTAAGCTAGAATTGAAAATGATATGCATATTTAAGCTAAGAATGATATGAAGATGAATGCAAAAGTATGCAAAAGCTATGGAAAATTATGAAATGATCTCACAAAATTGCATGTCGCAAAAGCTTGATTCTTCGTATGTAATTTCACCAGAGTAATTGTGTAAATTTGAGAGGTATGAAATGAATTATGAAGAGTTGAGCCTTGTTTTTATAGAAATCTAGGGCTTTAAGGGTGCTTGAGAAAAACCATAAATCGCTCTTGATAAACTCAGGTTGATTTTTGAGTTATCAATAAATCAGAGATAATTAACTCACAAAAAATCATGCAAAAGTAGTGTTTAACTCAAAATAGAGTTGAGATCAAATTTCAACTCATCATCAGATGTTGAGTTTCAATTTAAAATTGGTTGTTAATTTCTAGTTGCCTGCTTTTCTAATTGTGCATGATTTTTATTTTGAATTAATTTAATAAATAAAGTGATTTATTTTCAACTTAATTGATTTTGGATTAAAACAATTGATTTATGGGTTAATCAATTATTAAATCAAACTTTATTCCAATTAAATCATTAGATTTGACAACTTTGATTTTAAATCAATTAAATAAATATTCAATTGATTGTTTGTAGGAATTTTGATTTATTGTCAAAATAAAAAAATATTAATTAGGAATAAATGTGATTAAATCTAATTAAATAATTAAGTGGCAGAATTAAATTAATTAATTAAATATTCATCATATTCAATTAATCAACTTTAGGATAAATAATGACATTTATCGCCAAGTAATATTCAATTAAAGATAATTATGATAAATTGGGAATATTCAAGGAATATTCCTCGATGTGGAATTAAGATAAAATCAATTAGGTTTTTGATAAACTGATGTGCAAATGTGCCTTAGGTTACGACTTTGATGTCAATTTCATTCGATTTGATGATGTAGGAGGTCAATGAACCCATAGCCCATTTTTGGGGTATTATAGATCCAAGACCCTAGTTCATACGATTCAAGACTCACCATATGACATAAGAAAGGGTTTAATATGATTTAAGGTTTTCATATGATCCAAGATAGGGTTTGGTACAATTTAAGGTTTTCATACAATCTAAGACAGGTATCTGTATGACTCAAGATTCTTATACGATGAAAGACAAGGTGCCATATGACATAAAATTATCATACGATGAAAGACAGGGTATCGTACAAGCCAAGGTTTACTCCATATGAACTTCTGACTGACTAAGTATTCTGTAACTGATTATAAGGTAAATTTGATTTTTTCCTGTGTGTTTTTAGATGAATTTATCATAATTAGTGATCATCAACACACACATCATATATAAAACACAATTGTCTCAAGGCTCTAAGATTTGTAAATAATAAGTTTATGCTCAAAATGCTTTCAAAAATTATTTTTACAGGTATAACACAAGTCAAGCACATTGAAGAAAAACTATCTTTTAGAGCGGCTACAATGCTAATCTCATGGGCTCACGCTAAGAATACCTGGATCTAAAGTGAATTGTCCCCATCGTCGAACGAGTAATCTCGAGCAAAGATGAGAAGAAATTAAAATACATTATAGATCCTTCAAGGAGTGTGTTGGTAGGGGATCCCTGTTGCGACTTTCCAAAGTTCATGGTAGTAACATCCAAGAAATTTTTGGGATAAGGTGACTCAGCCTTATGATGATTTATTATTTTATTTATTCTTTTTGGAAACATGCTAAATGAAGACGAAATCTTCCACAAGGATGGACTTGGAGAAGAAAATAGAATGTTTCCTTTTTTCTCTAATTTATTCTCTTTGTTTTGTTTTTAAAGCAAGAGTTGTGCATAGAGAAAGTTCCTAAAATAATTTGTAGATGCGTTGAATGTAGACACTTTAGAAACTGTTTCCTCTTGTATGAAAACTCTATAAGTACAAGGCATTGTTGTAGAGAATTGAGAGAGAGAGAGAGAGAGAGAGAGAGAGAGAGAGAGAGAGAGATTGAAGAGTGTTGTTATGCTATTGAAATTATTCTGGATTTAGATATCACAACTGATTACTCTTGTACAGGTGTGGCTCTGGAGATTGTATTGTAACTTTGCTGTTGATAGTAAAATTGAGTCTAGCTTTGGAGTGGTGGGTATTATGCCGTAAGGGTTTCCCATGTATATCTGGTGTTGTGTTTATGTGTTGAATCCATTTTTCTATATGTGTTTATTTAGCTTGCAATAGTCCACTAATACATTTGGGGTGAAATTGCGACGGCAATTTGCAACGGCGGGCAAATGTTATGTCTTTTTGGCTCTTTTTTTTCAATTATACCCCAACAACGTCGCAATTGTGACGTTAACGGGATATAAGAAAAAAAAAGAAAAGAAAATGTTGGTCATTTCTATAATAGTGCTGAGAGGGATTTTTGCAGCCGTTGGACGAGGAGATCTCTGCGGCTAGGCCGAGAAAGGTATGATTTTAAACTTCACTTCCTCCTCGTTTTGTGTCGCCCTCTCTTCCCTTTATCATGCAAAACTTATATTTAAGGATATGCAACATGATCTCGTTTAACAAGAAAAATGTTTCTACTATTTCTTCTCAGAAACCCTTCTTCAAACCCTAATTTACCATCGGGTAGTTTTGGCTGGCCGCTACTAGGCAAGAGTCTACTATTTCTAGCTTTCCAAAGGGCCAATGCATTTCATGAATTTTTGGAGCGGAGGATGAAGGCCCATGGAGGAGATATCTTTAAAACCCACTTGCTCGGATCCCCTAGAACTGTATTGTGCAGTCTTACGAGATATCATGTATGCTATGTGACAATTGCAGGTATGCTCATGTCTATTGCTGTGTATTTTCTTTAGAAGATTCATTTTGATATGTATATGGAGGCAAGTTTTCATAAATTTTGTTTCATAATGCTTCTGATCATATCAATGTGTCAATAATTTTTTGAGTTACAATTCATACTCTAGCACCATTTTATATCATTGAACTGTTGTGGGATAGGATGCCATTTTGTTAAGCAAGTCATCATGGCATTGAAATTGATGCGTTGCTCCTCCTTATTCATCAATCTACAATCTAAGTGACCAACAGTTCAACCCAAACTGAACTACTGGTCATATTGAAAGAACTTTTCCTTCCTATACAATTTTGCTCATCAATCACTGCTTTATACTTTATTCTGCTCATTGGTCCATTAAATTGAATTGCATATTCATGTTCTAAGATAACCCAGCTTGTAGAATCATAGATAGGTAAAGGGATTTTACAAGGCATGGACAATCATGTTGCTAATGGAGACTCTCTCCCATAGGGTAGAATGAGATGGAATTCATTTTTTACAGTGAAATTCTAACCGCATATTTTCTGTAGCAGATTCATTTTGATATGTATACGGAGGTGGAGATTTTTTAAATTGTGTTTCATAATGCATCTGATCAGATCAATGGGTCAACAAGTTTTTGAGTTACAATTCATATTTTGGCACCATTTTATATCATTGAACTGTTGTGGGACATGATGTCATTTTGTTAAGGATTTCTGTCTTCTTCATTTTTCCCCTCTCCCACAACCCCACAAATTTGGTTTTCAAATTCACTTCTACCAAAATGGATTTTATTTTATATAGCGTATAATCCCATAAATTAACAGATGTTTTATGATGTATAATCCTAGAAACTCAGAAATCTTTTATGGCATAAGCCTACAAACTCTTCTTGAATTTATCATTGGTGGCACTTTTATGGGTAGTGAGATTGCAAGCTAGCCAAAGGGCCTGAAATGCTTGCGAGTGTTAGCTCTTTAGATAGGGCTCTACCTCACAATTATGCACAGAGTAGTACATTTGTAGTATAGTCAACAAAAGCACAAAAAACCCAACCAACAAAACCACCACCTTTGATGGACTTGACAGGTACTCCCAATAAAGTTCAGACAACTAAGTCTTAATCTTGATTTTATAGTAATTTTTTATGAGCACTTCTTTGATTTACTTACTAGGTTCTATGTCCCTTATTCTTGTCATAATAAACACATTTCTTATCCCTATTTTGGTTTTTATTACCATCTAGATTGAAGTGTTTGGAGTACTTCAGACTATAGGCTAAATCGTAAAATCTCTCAAAAACTTAAAATTCTAGACACTATACTTTTTGCATGTTTGATCGGTCAAAATTTGGGATTAATTACTCCAAATGGTAACTATTAATTAGTTCATGATTTACTCTAGTTCTTGGAACTCTAGTATATTGATTACTTAATTTCGAATATACCAACACTCTGGTTTTTTGCATGTGTACCCATTGATATTTTAAAGGTGTGTATTCACACATCTTTGAAGGAATGATGTTTTCTCTACATTATGGATTTGTTATCCATGCAAGAAATCTTTTGCTGGAGTTGGGATGTTAATTACTTTTTATTTATTTTTCGTGAAATATGTTGTAAATGTTAATGGGATTTTTTTATGCTCTATTATTGGCTGAATAAACAATTTCTTAAGGTAGTCATTAAGTTTGTAATTGTAGTTTCGTGAAATTACACCTTTGACTTGTAATATTTTTTGCATGTAATATATGAATTCACTATTGATTCCAGGTGCATTAAGGGAGGACGAAATCAATATTGTCAAGGTGCATAAAGGGGGGATAAAGCCAATATTAATTTCAGGTTAATAAACTATACTAAGGCAATGACCCATAAATTCTTAGTTATATTTGGATTCATATTTTGTTTTTATTCAGATTCATATTTTCCTTTTCCTTTTTATTTTTCCATTTAATTATTCTAATCAAACATACAGGTCAATAATATAGGTTAATTATATGTTGTTGGAAATATGAATTATACATGCTATCTTTGAAGAAATAGATCAATCAATGTGATTCATACAAAAAAATAGATTGGTACAAACACACACACACACACACACACACACATGTGTGTGTGTGTGTACCAATCTATTTTTTTGTATGAATCACATTGATTGATCTATTTCTTTAAAGATAACATGTATAATACATATTTTCAACAACATATAATTAACCTATATATATGTGTGTGTGTGTGTGTGTGTGGACATATATATTCATGTATTTATACATACATATACACACACACACATGTATGTGTATATATATTACAAATAGACTGGTTAATATTTTTGTACATGTGCATATATATGGATGCATGTGTGTAAAATTGGATGTATATGTAAGTAGATACATAATAGATAGACATATGGAGCATGCATACATATTTGGACCAAAAACTTGGAGTAATATTTAAATATATAGATATGGACCAAGCATTGTATTGGCAAAATATAATGTTCAAGTTACATTGTAATGAGAAGAGCAAAATGCATGGCATGATGAATCATCTACCCGCCTTACAAAAAAATACAAATTTCTGGGGCCTCTATAAGTAAATAGGGGAATGGTTTTTCTTCTACAAAATATAAAAAAACAATTTTTATCAAATAATCATACTAGTTCTGATGGAAAATTTTACTACGCCATCCATGGGGGAAGCATGGAGCAATGACCATCCGTAGCAGTGGCTGCAATGTCAGAACTTGATCCTGCATTTGTTTTCTCCTTGGAAGGTGTTATGGGCATTTGCAATTGGTCTATAGAAACCTGAGTGTTGATTGGAAAGTTGGAAACAGATGAATATGAAGGGGCATAAATGTTAATCATGTCTCAAATTTGAATTTTTTGGAATAGGACTTAATGAGTTGCTTAAATGTCTTTGTCTTTCTAGCTCCTTCTTTGCCTTTTCAAATCCCCTCAATCTTTTCACCTGTTCTTTTTTTTCTCTTTCTCTTGTCTTTGTATTATTCACAACTGCTCTTTCTTTTGCTTCTTCATTGCATTTTCTAGTTTCTTTTGTTCCTTCAAGTCCCTTTCAATAAGTCTAGTAGCCTTTCTCTCATCTGTCTGTTCCTTTTTTCTTGCCTTCAAATCTGCAATCTCCTTATTTTTGGCTTCTTGTTCCATGTAAATTTCCATGTACTCATCTCCTATGATTATTTGAGATTGTGGACTCAGCCTAATTGTGCCACCACTCTCATGAGAATATTTCTCATCAACCTTTGCATTTGGAAACTTCAGAAAAGATAATAGTGAATGCATTTGGCTACCTTCTGGTTGGATATTATATGAATCTGTAATATTTCACTCAGGTACTTCGAGCGTCGCTTCTGTATTGTGCAACCCGAGAATGACATCTTTATCTTTATTTACTTATGCTTTGTTCTCTGCTTTGATTACCTCCGTAATGCATGTGGTCTGTGCTTAGTTGGGAGCCAGTTTGGATCTACTGCTATAGACTATGGCTCGCGGCATTCATGCTGCTGTTGAAATTGTTCCATATGTGCAGAGGCGTTATTGAGACCATTTATTATGTCGTGCCCTAGCTCATGGTTGCATGAAGTGATGAACTAAGCCAACTCATGGCCAAGCACCAAGGTCAGTGAGCTGTGTGTTTTGACTGCATAGCCCACGAGCTAGGGATACATCATTGCCATGTTAAAACTCAGCATTCAAATTTGCGTCCTTGTTGATTTCTTGAAATTGAACTTTCAAAACCAAAATGGTTAAGTGGATGCGAAAAGTTCGGGGTTAAGAAATGGGAAAAGTTATGATTTTGGAAAGATTCTCGCAAAAAGTTGGGATTTGGGAATTATTCTCGCCAAAAGTTCATGATTGGGAGTTGAGACTCGCAAAAAGTTAAATTTTGACATTTCAAAAATCTAGGCAACAAGAATGCATAGGTGGCTCACTGTTGGGATGACTCATTGTTAGGTGGCTCATTGTCGAAGGGGCTCACTGCCCAAAATGCAAAAGCCAGCTATTATATTTGAGAGGCAGCTTACTATTGGAGTGTAAAATAAAAATTTGAACGAGTTACAATTGCATCTGCATATGCATGAAATATAGTTCATGCTAAAGTACAAATTTATTCTATACAATTACTAAATTGTAGATATATCAGTTCACTATACACGTCAATATATCACTATCATATATCATATATCATAAATCACATCAATATCATTGTCGTCTATTATGTGTTGATGCCACTTTCTATATATACACCAGACCTACATTCCACAAGTCAACTTGAAACGGAGATGGAATCGTGTGAGCACATTACCCCAAAAGTTAGAGATGTCAACAATCTTAAAAAGGATATCTCACGCTATACCAAATAGGACTAGACCAAAAACTTTATTACACCATTATATAGACCAAAACTTGTACCTGTAACAACACTGTCATTTAATATGTCTTGCTAAAGCTTGTAAATTTTGTTCCTTTTGCCATGTCATGTAATATGTCTTGCCTTGTAGCTTATATGTTATTACAATTGACTGGGTATCTGCATGCAGCTTCCCTTTGTCCCAGAATGTCTTATGACATTAGCAAGACAGACCACCATTTTCTGAAGTGACTCACATGCTTTTAAGTTTTATGTAACAGTTCACCTTCTGAGTAGTCCTTAGCTTCAGAGTGGTTTACTTTGTTGCTATCAAGAGTTATTATCTCATGATATTCAACAAACAAGTCATTTATTCAGTATTACTTTCATAACTGTGTCAGTGTCATCCATTTCTTCTTGAGCAAACATGTCCTTATTTTGATCAGAGTGTGTTATTATGCCTTAGTCCTGCAATCACACCTGAACAGATATGTGTTGCATGAATCAGTCAAACAGAGTACCTTGGATAAATTCTACTGTGATTTTAGAGATAAATGGAGCCTTCATGAATCCTCTAAGGTTTTTTGGTTGTTGAATCCTGGCAAGAAGCACCTAAACATATAATGGTTTACTGTTAATGATTTAGCGATATACTTCTATTCACAAGGTCCTCTAGGACACACATTCCTTGCATTTAACTTGCTTAAAATTGATTGTTTGATGCAAATTACAGTCTCCTTTTTGCAGCATTGGATTTCATTATTCATAGAATCTTGTGAGATTTGTGACAACCTCTATTATTTGTTTTTTTATAACTATTTTTTAAATTTATATTAAAGTGATTTTAGTGCACAAGTATCACTGACCATGTAGATATTTCAGTCTGCAAAAAGATTCCATAGGAAACATACTTAAAGAAAACAATATTATATTTTAATATTGATATCTCAAATTAGTAATTCAATGAATATTTTTGTAAGATATATTATAAAATTCTTGGCTTCTCTATTGACACAATACTACTTTCAAATGCATAGGGTATTCTATATAAGTTTCAATTGGCATAACCATTGCACCTGCAGGTGCAAATGCTAGTTTATCTATATTTCTCAGTTATAGTGTTTAGTTTTTACATTGGAAATGAATTTATGTTTAACACAAGCATCGGCGTCTAGAATCAATGCTTGATTATTCTAGATTAATGATATTCAAAGCCCCCTTATTTCTGTTGACTCATAATTCAACTACCCTTTTACAGCCCTAAATGAATCCTGATTCCTGTGTTCAAAAGGGCAAATGGTTTTTGATTGCTTTTGTGCTGTGAAGTAGAATCCATACAAGAATGACATTTTATCTAAAATCAGGGTTTTGCAGGTCTCATATTGCTGATTACTCCACCCTTTCTATTGGCAGAGCACAAGGCAGGGAAGAGAGTTTTCAAGTATTGCGGTAATCAGGGTTTGAGCATATCTTCTGTCACAGCTTAATCTGGTACTAATGATGCAGGTATGCTGTAATGTCCCCTTTTTGGATTCCCTGATATTTTTCCCTATAATCACAAATTCAATAAAAACAGGGAATGCAATATAGTTAAAGCTATAACTTTATCCAAAGAATGTAAAAAGCAAGATAGATCCTTGGTGAGATCTTTCAATCATGTTAGACAATTATTGAAGATACAATTCATAAAATCAACTATTACTACTAGGGTTAAAGAACATATATTCATAATCATCTTAATCATATAACATATACAATTTATTATTTGGGTTCAATCATAACAGACTTGGGTTAGGAGAATGATAGGTGCCCAAAGCGATCCTCTACCCTAGGCCCAAGAGTGGATATACCATCCCTCTTGACCTCATATGGCCTTCTGCCATCCACCCTTTATGAGGTGGTGTACCCAATGAGGAAGCTTGTATGTGCCTTCCCTATTCATGTCACCCTGTTCACCCTCTTTTGATTGAGACTTCCTTGAATCCATCTCAACAATCAACCAATGTAGAGGGTGGTAGGGAACTAAAATAGGGTGCCCAAAGCGATCCTCTACCCTAGGCCCAAGAGTGGATATACTATCCCTCTTGGCCTCATGTGACTTTCCGCCATTCATCCTTCATGAGGTAGTGTACCTAGTGAGGAAGCTTGTATCAGCAATTAACTTAAGAAATTATATGTTAGATAATATCTTCATCGTGCCTACTAAGCATACATCTCATGCATACCACTGTTGAACAAGAACAAGAGTGACATTGCCTGCAATAGATGGTAATCTCTGATTTGATCTATCTATGTGCCCGATCTCTGATATCTGATGAACTGATCTGATGCTAATTTGATTGATTGTTCCCTGCTTTCCCCCATCATGGTCTTTTACCTTATATCTTCATGTCTCTTAAAGAGACACGACTTTTGGAAGTTGTCGTCCTTAAGGGATGGACACAACCTTTCTCATAAATCATTACCCTTCTATATTAATTTTTATTTAAGTACATTAGTCGATTTTTTTACCCCTGCGACTATATGCTACTTGCTATCAATCATTGCTGTATATATTAATGATGATTGCTGCCTTCTCCATTGGCTTAACATATTGCTTCCTAGAAAATTGTGAAGTCTAATAACTAAAATGATTTTCTTAGCCATTCATATCTCACTGGTTGCATCAGGAATGTTATGAATTCAATACATTGATGATCGCTGCTCCAATCTGAATTGAAGGGCTTGACTGCTTCAGTTGATAGTTTGATTCTTCAGCCTAGGTTGAGTTCCTTTTTCTAAATGTAACTCTGAATTGTTATGATCTGAAATCCATTCAGTTGATGGTCTCCACAAATGAATTGCACTCCTCCTTATACCTACGATGAGAGGGAGTCACACCTCCACTTTGCCAGGGGAACCTCTCTTCATAAGGCGCTGCTTGGAAAACATTTAACTAATCTTAGTTGGTTCCCAATTAAATAAATTGCTGAAAACTAAGCTTCTTTATTCTTGGTCGGCCTTCAACAGGTATCCTCTGCTTTCTTTATTTATAATCCCCTTCTTGGCCCTCAGCCAGCCTCTCAGAAGATTATCGCCCAAGCATTATTTCTATGAACATAGTTTCTGATTTTTCTTTGTTTGGGGGCATGACATGTTTCTTTTTCACAATAATCACAGTTCGTAAAATTGCAGGCATTTAAACAATACAAGGTCAAGAATGATATTTATAAAGAAGACTCGTAATTTATAATCTGGATAAATTACAATTTTTTTGTCTAAAATAGTGTGAATGTATTGGGGGGGGGAGAGATCTGGGTGCACGGGTGACGAGAGTAAGATCTGGCTGCTGGAAATTGTAGGCTTTATCTAATACGCTTTGCAGTTGTCAACACGAGCTTTTCCTGTTGTTTATAGCATTGAGAACAAGTATAGCTATTGAGTTGCTTTCAATCACAACAATTTTTATGTATGTTAATAGGACAACCTTCAATCCATGTACCAAGGCAATAATTTCGGCCTCATTATTTGTGGCTTTTGGCATGCCTCACTATAAATGCAAATGAACCTTTCACTGTCAATGAGAACACCTGTAGCCCTAGCAATACCAAGATTCCCCTTTGCACGCTGCAAAATTTAATTTAGCAAATTCTGGTTGTGGGAATTTTTTCTTTTTTGATGGATACAACTAATTACACCTAGAAATTAGCATCTCTGCTTTAGAGTGCAATATAATATGTTGAATAAGCATATATCTATTTCAAAAGTATTTTTTAGCTAAACTGTAATGAAAAGGGAGAACCAACCTGTCAAAGGCACCCTTAGATTGAATCAAATCCAATTGCATCTCTGGACTATTGAACTGAATGGTGTCTCAGCCTATTCATTTTTACTGGGATCTTTCAGTTGGCATTCTTCTGCAATTCCTAGTCTCGGGGTGGGAGAGAGGTTTCATGAGGATCTAATTCTGCAGCGCTCTCACATACTTGGATCATTGAGAACTATGCTAATAGAATAAATCTTTACAATTTTCAGCATAGTTGTCAAGGAAACACAAGATATACACTAGGAGTTATTTACTATTCTGCAAGAAGTTACTTTTGGAGCAGGGTGCATGTGTCCACGATAGACCATTTTGAGTATGTATTGGCTCATGATTTTGGGAAACCATTGTGGTTTCTAAGATATGCAGTTTTTGTTGTCAATGTGAAGAACACCTCAATTACCAGTTATACCAGGATTCCCCTTTGCAGGTTGCAAAATTCAATTTAGCATATTCTGGTTATGGGATTGTCTTCTTTTTTTTATCAATACACCCAGTTTACATCTAGAAATTAGGATCTCTGTTTTTAGTGCAATATAAGTTATAACATAGCATATGTCTATCACAAAAGTCTTTTTTGGTTAATCTGTCATTGCATTGATGTTTCTTTCTATGTCGTTGCTTCATTTTTTGCATTCCATCCCACAGTCTTATTGTTTCCTAATCTTTCTGATGAGGGCATTATCATCAACTTAGAAATATATAGCTCTTTCCTTCATTTTCTTGCATTGGGCTTTATGCTTTAGATGCATCTTGAGGTTTTTGCGCTTCTGTAGAACAAGACAAATAGGCTATAGCGATTAATGAAATGAAGATGAATGTTCTGAATAACTATATTTTTTACATAAAGCTAATTACAAATGCATAAACATGCCTTTTTTTCAAGGAGAGAATTGTTCATGAAAATTGGGAATGATCAATTATTTTTTACTTAGTGGATGTTTATATTCCTTTAATTTATATGGACTTGAAGTTGAAGTTGTGTTGCACCAGTTTGTGCAGATGTATACCATCTTGATTTTAAAATCTATTTCTAAAAGCTTTAGCCTATTTGCAGGTGCGGACTCTTCATTCCTTGGACCATCCTAATGTTCTGAAGTTTTATGCATGGTGAGTTAGTGATGATAGGTTGTGTTTCTTATTTCTAGTCCTTTTGTAGTCTAGTAATTTCTCCTGCTTTTCATTCCTATACTATTTCATATGTGACGGCTCTGCCATGTTGTAAGTCATTAGTGAGTTTTGTAATGGATTGAGATGTTCTTTTCCACATTCATATAAGTTTTAGTTTCAATGTGTATGTTGCTATAAGCATACACTACCATGTGATGATTGATGTATCTTTAAAGAAGAACAGGGTAATTGCGATGGGGGTAATTTGTACCCAGAACGGGGTAATTTGTCCCAGAAATTTTTTTTAATTTTATTTTGTATTCGTCGCATGATCGCATGCGGCTTCCCAAGCGCATGCGACCATGCGACAAGCCGTCGTAGTTGCACCGGATTGAAGTCGTAATTACGAAGGCAGAGGAAAGACGTCGTATTTTGCGACTAAAAAATAGCGACATCTATGACTGTCGCAATTGCAACACATGGATGTCACAATTGCGACACATAGCCGTCGCAAATCGATGCCAAATTTATTAGTGGTCTAAGGTTTTGTGAGATAAATTTCAGCATCATCTCTCCTGTTAGAATTAGCATTTGGAAGCATTTTCGCACTTTGGCTTCCTTTCAATTGGTATCAGAGCCTGGACGGCTTTGATATTGTTGTGGGGTAGACGGGTTTTTTGTGCTGATCTAGTTTTAGTGGGAGTTTTGCAGAGGAGTTGTTTTTCATAATCTTATTGCAGGTTAGATATGGCAAGCACATCCAACAGAGTAGAGATGGATAAGTTTAATGGAAGAAATTTTGAGCTATGGAAACTTAAAATGGAGGACATGCTTGTAGATAGAGATATATGGGCTGCGATTTCTTTAATGAAGCCTCAAACTACATTGTAGGAAGATTGGGATAAGATGGATCGAAAATCCAAGGGTTTGATAAGACTCTGTTTGGTTGATTCTGTACTCCTGAGGCCCCATTTGTTTGCTGGAATTTGGGTGGAATTGGCAGCGAGACTTCTGCTTTTTCAACAAATTCATCATTTGGGACACTAAAATGCAATTTGAGGTTAGGCTTCAAAATCTTGTTTTGGCCCTAAAACGAGCGGCACCATCTTCCCACCCAATAGGTGGAATTCAAAATCAAATTCAAGTTTTGGAAAATTCTGAAGAAAATTTTAATTTGTGTTAGGCCCGTCAGATTCAGTTGTCTGGATGCAAATTTTTTTTACCTCACTCTGCGTGTGCGGATTTAGTTGTCTGGTAGTGGTGGATGCAATCACTGCCTTTCAGAAAAGAGCGAGCTGGATACCAACAAAGGCCCTCATCCTCGACGCTTTCCCTATACAACTCCTTGCTGTCGTAATAAGGATAACCATGACACTTTATCCCTAGCAATTTGACTTATTCAATTACAACTCTCATCAAGCGATTCTCGTTGTTTGCGAGGTTTATATTTTTGTATTTTTGGGGTACATTTTGACTGGAATGGTTGGCCCACATTGGGGAGATAATTTGGCAGCCATTGCAATGTTAGTAATAGGAACATATATCCTAGCTAAGACATTCATCTCTCATAAGTCTACAACTAAAGATGATTCTAACAATGGAAGTATTCATTTATCTTGGACAAATAAATCTTTCTTTATCTCAGATTTGGATCAAAGGTATTTGATCGAGGGATCTAACCTAATATATCTAAGACTAATATTCCATCGATGAATAAAAGCCATGTCAACCAACCATTCGATCAAAGGGGAGAGAGCCTAGTAACCTCTACCTTTAGTTCTTCCCTGCAGTTTCTGGAAGGCGACTGCCATGGTGGACGAACCAGTGAAACCCCATGTCATCTAGTATTGACTAGTATTTGAAATAGGAATTCTCAATTCTAATTCTAATATCAACATTGGCAACCAAATGCAGAAGATGGATTGTCTCAGTCATCTTCCCGATCAACCAAACAGTCCAAACTATCTTCCAAAAACACAAAACCAGAATTTCAAAACCTTATTTTGAGATAATCAGGTTTTGACTCAAATTCTAATTCTGCAAACAAACGAGGCTTGAATGTTCATGAATAGAAGACTGCAGCTATTCTTTGGAAGAAGCTTGGTGATATTTATCAAGGGAAATCCTTGGTAAATAAGTTATTTTTGAGAAAGAAGTTGTATTCTTTGAGAATGGATGAAGAAGGTTATGTTGCTGATCACTTGAATGTGCATATAATATGCTAATTGCTCAGCTGAATTCTGTTGGTGATAATATTGATGATCAAGATAAATGCATTCTTATGTTATGTTCTTTGCCAAACTCATGGGATCACCTTGTTATGGCTATTGGAAGCACAACAAACACTTTCAAATTGGAGGATGTGGTTGGTTCGTTGTTATCTGAAGAGAACAATAGAGAAAAGAAATGGCTAAGGAGGCCCTAGTTGCTCATGGTTGGTTCATTGTTGTCTTAAGCAAGCATCAGGGGCATGGTACTCTAAGATAAATGAGTACTTCATAGATGCGGGATTCAAAAGAAGTAAAGCTGATCCAGATGTGTATGTGAAATATAGTGATGATAAAGTTGTTATTATTATATTATATGTGGATGACTTAATTATTACAGGAGATCACACACATAATATTGAAATAACTAAGGATCAACTCAAACAAGCTTTTGAAATAACTAATTTAGGGTTGATGCATTATTTCTTAGGCATACAAGTTTGGCAAGAAGAAAAAAGGATCATGCTTTCTCAGACAAAATATGCTCTTGATGTATTGAAAAAATTTAATATGAGCGATTGTAAACTATCTAATACACTAAGTGAAGTTGGATTAAAACTAAGTGCCAACTCTACTCTAAAGAAGGTAGATGGAAAACTATATAGATAGCTAGTTGGGAATCTATTGTATCTAACTATAACTAGACCAAATATTGCATATGCAGTTGGTATTGTATCCAATGTGGTTGGTTCTTTGTTGTCTTAAAAAAGCACCAAGGGCATGGTACTCCAAGATAAATGAGTACTTCATAGATGCACGATTCAAAAGAAGTAAAGCTGATCCAGATGTGTATGTGAAATATAGTGATGATAAAGTTGTTATTATTGTATTATATGTGGATGACTTAATTATTACAGGAGATCACACACATAATATTGAAATAACTAAGGATCAACTCAAACAAGCTTTTGAAATAACTGATTTAGGGTTGATGCATTATTTCTTAGGCATACAAGTTTGGCAAGAAGAAAAAAGGATCATGCTTTCTCAGACAAAATATACTCTTGATGTATTGAAAAAATTTAATATGAGCGATTGTAAACTATCTAATACACCAAGTGAAGTTGGATTAAAACTAAGTGCCAACTCTACTCTAAAGAAGGTAGATGGAAAACTATATAGATAGCTAGTTGGGAATCTATTGTATATGACTATAACTAGACCAGATATTGCATATGCAATTGGTATTGTATCCAGGTACATGGTAGATGACAATGGGAACAAATTTCCCAAAATACTAGTGATAAGGGGAACCATAATTTTGTGTTGTAAATGGGTACCTAAGAAGGCTTAATGCTGGGACCCATCCTATTCAGATTATGGGGGGATAGTTATCAAAATTGGTATAATTAATTTATGGGGGGATGTTGGAAGATAAATTAATTATCTGTAGGGTACTATCCGCACACACCAAAACCATCTAAAGAAATCCATCTACTGAGATACATGGGTACCCAGTCATTGTACTCACCAGTTGTATAGTAATTCTTTTCAAACCAAAAATTTATGGAGTGTCGGACACAACTAAAAATGCACCCCTTACAATAAATCAGGTACAATACACTCTTCAACTTCGTGATTGCACAGTATTTGAGATTGGTCTTTATTTAAGAACCACCCAAATACTATCAACAAATTAAAACATCAACCTCTTGAAAACATCCTTCAAACAAGCATTTTAAATTAAGTGGACATGGATAGAAAAACAGAGAATACGCATAACACCAACACCATTTTTTTACACCAGAAACACTTCATAACAGATTTATGGTAAATTTACATACCAAAACCTTACTCTTCTTTTGCGCTTACCAAGCCACCCAATAATGCTGATTGGAGACCTTCTGTCCCCCAATAATGCTGATTGGAGACCTTCCATCCCCCTCTATAGCGCTTGAAATGGTCAACTGGGTCGCGTCTATAAGCTTGGATTTCTGCTCATACTAGGGAAGTGTTCCTCTCCATAATAGTAGGCACCATGGCAGGCACAAACAACTTCAAATATTCCACACCATGAATTATAATTGCTTCCAGCTTAAAATAGAGGAAAACACAAGGCGGTAGAAGAAGCACGAAGAGAAATTTTGAGAAGTTTCTAGAGAAAAGGGCTTTAGATTATTCATCCTTACCTGTAGATCAAGAAAAGTAGAAGACCATTGTTTCTACATCTGATGGTCATGCTTTCTGGGTATCTAAGGGTGCTAATACTTTGGAGATGAAGCTCCCTACTGAGAAGACAATATTATGGCACTAAAGACTTGGTCACATTGGTGAGAAGGGCCTTAGAGCTATGAAAAATAAGAGCCTTGTTGAAGGCATTGATGATTGTAATATGGAGTTTGAATTCTATGAATATTGCATTTATGGTAAACATCATCATGTTTCCTTTTATTCT
The DNA here is from genome assembly GCA_027943335.1 of Chamaecyparis obtusa. Taxonomy (NCBI): domain Eukaryota; kingdom Viridiplantae; phylum Streptophyta; class Pinopsida; order Cupressales; family Cupressaceae; genus Chamaecyparis; species Chamaecyparis obtusa. The sequence continues at coordinate 63,631 of BSBK01013767.1, read as the reverse complement.
AGCTCTCATAAGTCTTCTGGGGTTTTGGATTATATTCATTCAGATGTGTTTGGTCCAGTTAATGTTCCTTTGATATCTAGATCTTTGTATTTTGTCTCATTCATAGATGATTATAGTAGAAGGACTTTTGTGTATTTCCTCAGAAGTAAATCTAAATTTTTTAGTCAGTTTAAGGAATTTAAATCCTTGGTTGAAAATCAGACTGGAAGAAAAATTAAGTGTTTGAGGACTGATAATGGTGGTGAGTTTTGTTCAACAGAATTTGACAGGTTTTGTAAGGATCATGGAATTGAGAGACATAAAACAACTCCATACACTCCACAGCAAAATGAAGTTGCAGAGAGGATGAATAGAATGTATTGATGGAGAGGGCTAGGAATATGTTGAGTGGTGTTGGCCTTGAACAAAAGTTTTGGGCTGAAGCTGTAACCACTGCATGTTATTTAATTAACAAGTCTCCTACTTCAGTACTTGTTGAGAAGATTCCCATGGATGCATGGTCTAGCAAGAAGCCCTCTTTGAGACATATTAGAGTCTTTAGTTGTGAGGCATATGCTCATGTGCCAAGTGAGAAAAGATCAAAGTTGGAGAACAAGGCAATTAAGTGTATCTGCATTGGCTATGGTGTCGGTGTGAAAGGTTACAAGCTTTGGGATCCAGTTGCAGAGAAGGTGCTCTATAGTAGAAGTGTGATATTTCATGAGTTGAAACCTTCTAGAGTTGATTTGCATCTAGAGAAGGAAGAGAAATAGAAAAAGGAAGTAGTTCATATTCCTACTACCTCTAAGGAAGAAGAACTATGAGTTCCTGATGGACTTGATAATGAGGAGAGCCTAAGCAGCTCTAAAAGTTCTGAAGAAGAGCAAGAACCTGAACCTCAAACTTTGAGAAGGTCTACTCATGATAGACAATGACCTGATAAATTTGGTTATTCACCTGAGAGGTTTGGATATTCTTTATTGGATTCCAACTGTATATTTGCTTTGATTTCTAACATTGATGAGCCTAGGAGATTTAGAGAGGCTATGGGTATGCATGATGCAAATTCCTAGATGGAAGCCATGAATGAAGAGATGGCAGCATTGAAGAAGAATGCTACATGGGATTTGGTACCTTTGCCTCAAGGACAAAAACCTGTTGGATGAAAATGGGTGTTCAAAAATAAATTGGGTCTAGATGGTAGTGTTAAGAAGTATAAGGCATGATTGGTCACGAAGGGGTATTCATAGATGGAGGGAATTGATTATGGTGAAATATCCTCTCCTGTAGCTAAGCTGACATCCATTCAATTCTTGTTATCACTTGCAAAAACTTATGACTTTGAAGTTGAGCAAATGGATGTGAAGACAACATTCCTTCATGGTGATTTGAGGGAGGAAATTTATATGTCATAGCCAAAGCATTTCATTGAGAAAGGTAAAGAAAACCTTGTTTGTAAGTTGAAGAAATCTCTATATGGTTTGATACAGTCTCCTAGAATATGGTATCAAAATTTTGACACCTATGTGTTGTCTTTGGGATTTCTGAGATCTAAATCTGACCATTGTGTATATTATAAATCTGAAAATGGTCACATTCTTATCACAGTCTTGTATGTAGATGATATGTTGTTTATTGGGAATGGTAAAAGAATGATTTCAGATTTGAAGTCTCAATTAGCAGCACAGTTTGAAATGAAAGATCTAGGTGCAGCTAAATATATTCTTGGGATTGAGATCATCATAGATAGAGCTAGGAAAAAGCTTTGGATGAGCCAGAGGAAGTATGTTAACTTTGTGTTGGATAAATTCAGCATGACAGCTTGCAGGTAGTTAGTTATTCCAATTTTACATGGGACAAAGCTTTCTATGGAGGATTGTCCAAAATCTCCTACTAAGATGGAGGACATGTCTAGAGTACCTTATGCGAGTGTTGTTGGTAGCTTGATGTATGCTATGGTTTGTATGAGGCCAGATATTGCCCAAGCAGTGGGAGTCCTTAGTCGGTATATGGCTAATCCTGGAAGGGTGCATTGTGATGTAGTTAAGAGAGTGTTTAGATATTTAAGAGGCACATCTGAGTATTGCTTATGTTTTCATGGTAATCCTACTGTATCTAGACATTCTATTTGCATTCATGGATATGTGGATTCAGATTGGGCAAGTGATATTGACACAAGAAGATCCACTAGTGGATATGTTTTCATGATGTTTGGTGGTGCAATTAGTTGGATGAGCAAGCGGCAGGCTGTAGCTGCTTTGTCCACTACAGAAGCAGAGTACATGGCAGTTACTCATGCTTCCAAAGTGGCCATTTGGCTTAAGAGATTGTGTTCTGATATTGGTTTTGATGCAAGATATATTACTATCTATTGTGACAACTAGAGTCCTATCTGTTTAGCAAAGAATGCTACTTTCCATGCCAGAACAAAGCACATTGATGTACAGTATCATTTTGTTCCTGATATGGTGTGTTGGTTCTATGGACCTTGGGGCCTATGTTGTGATACAGTAACTCCTGCAAGGTCTTCGTCAAGTGGGAGATTGTTGGGATAAGGTGACTCAGCCTTATCATGATTTATTGTTTTATTTATTCTTTTTGGAAAGATGCTAAATGAAGATGAAATCTTCCACAAGGATCGACTTGGAGAAGAAAGAAAAATATTTCCTTTTTTCTCTGATTTATTCTCTTCGTTTTGTTTTTAAAGCAAGAGTTGTGAATAGAGAAAGTTTCTAAAATAATTTGTAGATGTGTTGAATGTAGACGCTTTAGAAACTATTTCCTCTTGTACAAAAACTCTATAAGTACAAGGCATTGTTGTAGAGAATTGAGAGAGAGAGAGAGAGAGAGAGAGAGAGAGAATTGTTTAAAGAGCATTGTTATGCTGCCAAAATTATTCTAGATTTAGATATCATAGTTAATTACTTTTGTATAGGTGTGGCTCTGGAGATTGTATTGTAACTTTGTTGATGATAATACAATTGAGTTTGGCTTTGGAGTGGTGGGTTTTTTCCCGTAAGGGTTTCCCACATATAACTAGCGTTATGTTTATGTGTTGAATCCATTTTTCTGTATGTGTTTATTTAGCTTGCAATAGTCTAAGGTTTTGTGAAATATATTTCATCATCATCTCTCCTATTAGAATTAGCACTTGATCTCTCCTGTTAGAATTAGCATCATCTCTCCTGTTAGAATTACTCTTGTATAGGTGTGGCTCTGGAGATTGTATTGTAACTTTGTTGATGATAATACAATTGATTTTGGCTTTGGAGTGGTGGGTTTTTTCCCGTAAGGGTTTCCCACGTATATCTGGCATTATGTTTATGTGTTGAATCCATTTTTCTGTATGTGTTTATTTAGCTTGCAATAGTCTAAGGTTTTGTGAGATAAATTTCAGCATCATCTCTCCTATTAGAATTAGCATTTGGAAGCATTTCTGCACTTTGGCTTCCTTTCAAAAATCTCCACCTCACTCCAAAGGGTATACAAATGGTGACTGTGAAATCTTCTAGGGGCAACACAACCCCTATGCACCATGAAAAAAGCACCAAGGCTAAAAAGGATGATACTAGCTTAAGGATTTATATCAAGTTCCCATTCGGGCCGATGAGGCCTCTCCTAGAAGAGAATATTTCTCTATGTCTTGTGTTCCAAAATAAAACCCCACACTATACTAGCATAATCAACACTATCACTAGCATCATAATTCTTTTGCACATCATATGTAACCTGTTTTGAATCCATCATCCATCGCTTCATCCTCCCATCATTTACTTGCAAATAATCCTTTTCAGTATTCTCTAAGATCTCAACACCAACATGTTTACTCCACCTGTTGCCTCTAAAATTTGTAAGAAATAATCATTTTCAATATTTTCTTGCAAATAATCCTTTTCAATTTCTAGTGATACATATCCATTCAAAGGCATTCATTGTTCTAGCAAGCTTGAATTACATCCCTGCAACGAGTTACCTATTTTGCAATGAGATCCCATAGCCGATAACCAACTAAATATGAATGAAGACTTCACAACTGGCCACCCACAAGTGATTGTAAGAAATTTCCTTTACTTTCCATTTTTCCTTCAAAATTTCAAATTGCAACGAAGAAGATGCACTTCGATTAATTAATTGTTTGATTTTGTTGATAGCCTCAGCCCAAAATTCTTCTCCCAAACCTACACATGAGAGCATGCTACTAGCTCTCTTCATAATTGTCTTGTTCAAACTTTCTATGGCATTGATTTTGTGTGTTGAAAATATCACAATTTTGATACCATTTTCTACAAAAGGTGATCAAATTAGATGGAACAAGAACTCACCGCCACTTCCATTTTCAAACACTTGATTTTATTTTCGGGTTGGTTTTAAACAAGTGCTTTGAAATTTTTTAACTTGTCAAATGCTTTAGTTTTGAACTTAAGATATAAAACCAAATCTTTATAGTACAGTCATTTAGAAAAATAATAAAATAGTTAGACCCACCAATTGACGTTACCTCCATGGGGTTGAAGATAGTCAAATGCACTATCTCCAATAGTCATATTTTACATTTCCTGATGTAGAAGCTAATCCTTTTCAACTTGCCATATATATGGTTATCAGTGATTTCAACTCCAAGATATGATCCTCTTTTTGCAAAACCTCAAGGCCTTCTTTGTTAATACAACTAAGCCTCTTGTGCCAAAGCTCTGAGTCACTATCTACAATTATCTTTGTATCTCTCACTTTAGTATGACTCTCCAGCACATGAAAACTAACTGATTTTTTGCACCTAGCAATTGCCAAGGTTTCTTTTGTCATTTTCCATCTGCTTGGTTCAAAAGTGATTCTACATCATTGAGAATCCAATTGTTCAGTTGAAATCATATTTTTCTTAAGTTGAGAGACATATCTAACATCCCATAGAAGACAATTGTTTCCATTTGTTAGTTCCAACAAATATTCCATTTGCCAATAATATCACAGGATTTATAACTACCTAGATAAATCTACGAAAATTATCTGATTGAAAGTTTTTGAAATAATCCCTACATGAAGTCACATGAAAAGATGCTCCCAAATCCAACACCCAAACATTTTCTATAGATTCTCCCATTGCTTGAATAAGAGCACCCACATCTTCTTCATATGCTACATTTTCTTTTGGTTAATTTTCAGCTTTTTTAACGACTAATAATTTCATTTAACATTGTCTTGCTTACCATAATACTAGCAACCACTATCTCTACCTTTTGATCTTGATCTTCCTTTATTTTGTGACCTCCCCTTATTGCTGGTTATCAAAGTGCCTTCCAAGGAAGTTCCTTGATTCCTCCTTCTTATATACTCACTAGTAAGACTCATGACAATATCGTCAAATTTTAAAACACTTCCTCTCTTGCCAGATACAATAGCCATCACAACTCCTTCCCAACTATCGGCTAGAGACAACAATATCAAAATGGCCTTGATTTCATTATCTTAGATTATGCTTAAATACATTAATTGGTTGATCAATGTGTTAAATCCACTTAAATGACTTGACAAATTACCTCCTTCCTTCATCTTCAAGTTGTATAGTTTGTTCATAAGAAAAAAATTATTGACATCAAAGTCATCTCATAGATATCAAACAATGTTTCTCATGATCCTTTTGTCATTTTCTTTGTTGCAATATAGAACATCACATTACTGGAAAGGGAAAGAACTATGGTTTCCACTATCTTCTTATCCATTTTCTCGCACTCCTCATTAGACACCAAAACCAGTTTCTTTGCCTTTCCTTCTAGGTTTATTGCAAGATGTTTTTGCATCACAAAACCTTATAGTTGTAGGTTTGGTATTGCAAAGTTTTTTACAAAAAGTTTTCAATTTTCCATTTGTCTACCTCTTGTATGTTTGCTCAATTTCTTCACATCTCTTTGACAATGATACCAATTGTTGAGGTTTGAGAGCAGATTAAATTATTAAATAACACCAAAATAGAAAATCAAAGACAAAAATAGTCATAAGATTAACATAACAGAGAGAATTGCATGGTTCATAATTACAAGCTGTATTTACAAGAAAATGGGACAATATTTTATATTTGATGTTGGAGCAGATACAGATTGAATTCCTAACATATATACAAATTCTTTCTCTCCAAATATGAAGAGTCACTAGGAGGAGACAATGTAATAGTCCAGTTGTCGTTAGACTTCACATACTCAACACCCTTATCTCTTTTGGAAATCAATTTAAATTCCTCTAATGACCTGATGCCTAATGATCCGCTTACTATCAAGTGTTTGGTTTTAGTGATTCTCTTTAGTTTCTCCCAATTGTACCATTGGATATGAATTAGGATGAAACTTGATGTCCTTCATACTTACCACCATTTGGCTAATTGCTTTGTTTAATGAAAAACCCCAAATGTGCTAGCCTTTAGATCATTAGACTCTTAACAAACATAATTCTTGACTTCACCAAAAATGAGCTTCAATCTAGATACAACACAAAACCCATAACAAGCTAAGAAACAAAATTTAAAGTAAAACCTCTCAAATTAATGTCTTTGTTTGTGTTGTAACACCTTAATTGTTTCAATGGTTTTGTGGATTCAATGCATCTAATATTTCATTAGATTTGATATTTCAGACATTAACTTAAGTTCTTAGGTGCAAGACTATTGTGTTGTTGATACTTGTTTCAACTTCTTCATTTGATTATTAGAATGTTGTGGTAGTTTAGTTCCTATTATAAAATCTTTAATTGAAGTATGATATAGTGTAATCTCCAGGTTTATTTAAAAATTAATATTAACATTAAGATAAAAATAAATGCCTATGGTCACAAATAGATTCCTCTAGCCAACTAAAGTTTTAACATAAAGATAAAAATAGATGTCTATGGTCACAAATAGATTCCTTGAGCCAACTACAATTTTACATGTATTATAGTAACAACCGTGGACAAAAAGATAATTAAAATAGCACAAAGAAAGCATAATGTCATCAAAACTATCTTTGATCATAATCATATTTTAATTTTTAAAAGATAGATTAGCAAACAAAGCATGTAATATACAATCCAACATCTCTTCTATGAAAGTGAAAAGTTATACACATCTTATACATATATTTACAATAATAATAAAAGTACAATAGTAATTTGTAGATCATCTAGCTAATGAGCAATGAAAGATGTATAATAATATTTTTTTTTCCAAATTATTAGAAAGTGTAATACAATACTAACTAATTTCTAAAACTACTCAAACCAACAACTAAACTTATTGAATGTTCATTATCCTTTGGAATATATAGTCAATTTTGAAAATTGACAATTAAAACAGGATTAACATTATACTGAGGAGTTAAAAAATCAATTGAAAATAATTGTTGTTCAAACTACGGAAACAATCATAAAATAAAGATTGTATCTATAATCTGCATCGAAACTGAATACATATCTCAACTGACAAATGCTTAAATTGCAGCTTGCAAATTGTTAATTAGTTGAACAAACACAACTTTACATACATGGTTTAAGATGCTCTTGCTTGAATTCAGACAAACAAATGATGAATTATGTTGCTCTTGCTTGAATTTAGACAAACAAATGACAAATTGTCTTAACAATTAATTCAAGCTTTATCATTGGAATGGAAATGAAAAGGTGGGAAATATTCTTTGTACAGACAGATAATTTGTGGTGTTGCAACAAATGTAATACCTGAAGCCAAAACAATCAAAGATAAGAAAAAAGTTAAGGACCATCTTAAGTATACAAAATTTGAAACCCATTGCGATGAAAAATATCATATTCTACACAAAAAATAAAGAAAATTGATCAATTTTTCAAGACAGGGTTTTGTTTGGCTTACTGTTCTTGCTTTAATGGTTTAGCAAGTTGAGTCTATCTTCCTTCATTTGAGAAAGTTAAGGAAGCGCTAGACTAAAATATAAGATTGCACTTCAAGACATTGAGACTGTTCTTGCTGCAACTTATTATCTCCCCTGCCTCGAACACACTAAAGGATGTTAGGGTCACTAGTCCAAATCAACACTGAAGTACAGTTGAATGAAAAAGATGTATATGTAATAAAAAATTCCGTAAAGGAGGAAGGCATTTCCTGGCCACTAACATTGGACTAGAGTGTTACTAGCTCTTGACATGGCTGTCACAAATGGTTATGTTGATTAAAAAAATTCTAAACTAAAAATGCATAATTCTAATAGAATAAAAGCATCAAAATTTTGACTGTTTCAAAAATAACATACATTGAAATGAATGTAAACAACCATACCAGAATTATGAAGTATATTTCTGTTGCACTTCTTTGGCCTTGGAACTTCAAGATGGAAAATGACTAGAAGCAACTCCAAGAAACAACAACAACATTGATTTATGTCCAATGACACCAACACTGCATGAGCTACCCTTTTTCTTTCCCTTGAAACTGCTATTCAATTTATGAGTCCCATCTTTTGGCATCATTGTTTTTTTAATTTTTGAAGACATAATGAGCAAATATATTTTGATCAATCAAATCACCTCAGTTAAGTGAAAATCTGAAATTCCATGCTCCATAGAACTGTTGGTGGAATTTAAGAATTTATCACCTATCTTCTATTAAGCATTCTGAAGGAATTGTATTGTGTCATATGCTCTGTGAAGTTTACTATCAGGGTAGTGAAGCCAATATCCACCAGTTCTGAACACTCTTTTTATCAAGTGTACTCTCTGTTGTTAATCCTATATAACCAACCCAGCAATAATTAACAATGTTTTAATGACACTTTCAAATATTAAAATGGTAGATATGTATCTTGAGGCTTATATTAAAAGTGGGAAGGATAACTTATTTTTACTCAAACTCCCTACCAAGATCAATTATAACTTCCTTGGCCCTTTGGAAAGATCCATAGAAATTCCTTGTTATGCAACACCTCCCCCAATAGTTTTAAGTGGCTTAGCTGTCATACAAATTAATAATATTCACAGAAATTTCTTGTTAAGAAACACCATAATGAAAAAGAGAGCTCAAACAAGCTCTTCTTTAAACAATATTAAAAGGTGAGAAAATAAAAGGTGAGTACCAACTATTTCTAGAAGAGCAGATTGGGAATAAGACACCATATACAAATTCATTATTTCCCCGAACTCCAATAAAAAATTGTTAAAATAATTGAGAAAATTGAATTAAAATCCTGTACACCAAAAGCATATCAATATTCAATAGACATGAATAATCTCATATTGAAGGAAGAAAGAACGTATCATCTTCATATGAAACTAACCTCTGGTAAGTCAGAATCTTCAATGCCTTTATTCTCTAAGTGAATTTTATGCTACTCAACTTTTTGACCTGCAAACATATTGAAACAGACTTTGATAACAGAAAATATATTAAAATTTCAAGGAGAGACACTGATTCTTATTGCAAATGGAATGTTACTAAATAGTACAATTATGCTTACATACAAATTTCAATGACACAGGAACATCTAGACTCAAGCAATCTTGCATCACCAAAAATTTTAAAAATAATTTACTGATTGAATAGAACAGCGTAGAACTAGTAATAATATTCATTAGATGTTTGAAATTTCTCAACAAGCTTATGTCTATTTCTAACAGTCTCTATCTGGATTCATTATAGTAATGGAAAACACTACAAAATCAGAATTAAGTAGAATGTACATTGAATAAGGTTTTTCCAAAAAAATGTTCTTTTCTAACTAATTGGTTTTGTACCTTTGTAACCTTGAAACTGCCAACATGATAGAGCTCTTTGTTCTTCCCTATTTTCAACAAGGGGATGCTGCTGACTTATTGAAATCTGGGTAGAAGATGCATATGAAGATTAACTGCATTAGATTTATACAAACTATCTTTAATTTAGTGTGCAATAATCAACGTTATGAAGAAAAAATGTGATTAATGAAATGTGATTGAATATAAAATCATCAACATAAAGAAATTTTTTTAAGAAACCTACTCTTCACTCCTGGTAGTATTAAAATCACCAGTCATGGTGTGTTAAATATACTAGTTTACTGGATATGAAGATCTGAAAATATCTTATCTCGTATAATACCATTTGTTCCTGAATGTTTGAAACAGATAATCAATAATACCATCCAAAACTTTCAAGCATTTTGCACTTCAAGATTTGGAGAAACACAACACCCAAACTAGAATTGAAAGCCCAAATCCAAGCCCTATCCCATTCTCACATCCAACCATATATCTTCTTCCAACACTTTTTTATCTTTTTCTTCATCATTGGGAGGAACAAAATGATTTCCTGAACATGAGACATTGATTTGTAGGCCACATAACCTGAATCATTGGAAAATGACGAGGTATCAAATGTATCATTTGTCCTCTTTGTCGTATTGTTCCCTATAACTTATCATGAGACACATCAAATTAACTCATATGTGAGATTTTGTAGCACAATAGGAAATATCTCAAACAATTCATTTTTAGAAAGACCAAGTAATTGCAGTCTGATAGATCAAGCCATTTTATCAATCTCAATATTCTCTCATACTTCATATCTTGTCCTTTGTTCTTAATGACTATACTATCTATATAAGTCTTACTAGTATTTGCATCATTTAATTCAAAATTTTCTGTGTTTGATTTTCCATTGAAGTCAAGTTCATAAAGCCACTTGGAATACCACCTGAATTTTTTATCTGAAGATTTTGCAAGTTTGATAATTCTTAAGGTATGTTGCCAACAAGTTTATTAGATTTTAGTATTAGGATCCATAGACTTTTCAAGCTTTCAATCCAAGTAAGAATGTCCCTATAAATATTATTATTCCTTAGATCTAAGATCTCCAAAGAACTGCAACTCACAAGAGATGATGGTATGCTCCATTTTAGACCATTTAGACCTAATTTCAACGTTTCTAGAAAATTCATATTTCTAAATGTATTTGGAATTGTGTCCTTGAGATTATTCTTTTCTAGATCTAACATGAACAATTGAGAGCATTGGTCTAAACTTGGGACATTTCTGACTTGCAATTGAAACCTGAGTTAAAGATGCATGAAGAGTGACTTCAATGAAATGCCGTGAACAGACTTTGTTTTTGTTCGAAAGACTTTGAACAAAGTGACTTCAAATTTATGACGTTTAATAAAATTGTTCAATGTATATTAAATCAATGCAATGAATACCGTGTGATTTACTCTCTTGTCTATGCAGTTGCCGTGTTGTTTCACTCGTTGAATAGTCTTGTGTGTGTGCTTGCTTACATTGTATCTGTAATGTTCTGCCAGTTTTCCCTCCAATCAAATCAAATTATTACAAATTCAACATAAAATGAGTAAATTTAATGAAATTTTAAATTATGCAAATTGTTTCTTTTCAGAAATATTTGGGAGAAAAGTTTTTTTTTTAGATCTATTAATTAAATATGATTTTAATTTAATAAATATTTACAAGTGTGAAAAGAGTTTTTAAAGATAAATGGTAATATCTTTTATTTATTTATCTTAGATGTTGTAGTTTTTTAAGATAAATTATATTTTTAATAAAAAATTATTAAATATAATTTTAATTTAATAAATATTAATAAGTGTGGAAAGAGTTTTTAAGATAACTGCTAACATCCTCTATTTAATTATCTTAGATATTGTGGTTTTTTTTAGTGAACATTGCAAGAAAATTGTAATTGTTCTTAAAGTAATATTTACAGACAAAAATTTAAAATAAATCTGAATTAAAAATCTGAATATTGCAAATTTGCAATTTTTTTATTAAAAAAATTAAAATAAATCTTAATTAAAAATCTGAATTGCAAGTTTGTAATTTTTTTATATAAAAGTTTTTATTAAATTTAATTAATTTTTTTAAAATATTATAAACATTAAAATAATAAAAGCTAAACATTTATTAATAATTTAAAATTTGAAGTGAATATTTAAAAATATTGAGTTTTTAATATATTAAATTTTAAAAAATCTAGACTTAAATAAGTCGATAGGCTTTTCTATTATGGGCATCGCCCATGACGAAATGACGAAATTGTATTATAGAATAAAAAATCCGATCAGTCAATTATAAATCGGGAGAAGCACAAGCCGGCAAAGTTTTTCAGATTTCTTTTCCCTCCTTATCTCTAGTTTGATGAGATTTTGAGTGACATGGTACGGGATGTTCAGGTTAAGGTCCTGCATTATGGGTGTTCAGTTGGTCATTGAATGTGAAGCTTGTGTGTTCTTGCCTGTTCATTGCTTATTAAATGAACAACTGATACTCATTACTCTGTCCACCCATTATCCCCTCTTTACTGAATACTGATTACCCATTTACCCTATAAATAATGCGGTCAAGAAACCTCAATAGACTCTCTGTTTACCAAAGGTGTTGCAGCATACAGGTATTAACCGTTTTCTTCTGCAATGTCTCTATTTGCATTTTGGTGGATTTATGTGCAAATAAATTTGCTTCCTCAAGCTTGTAATATGGTTTCAATTTATCTATGTTTCCCTCTATATGCAGTGCCCCCTTTACCCAACAAAGAGGACTCCATCGATTTTGTTGACCTGATTTTTCCAGGTAACTTTTTATGCTTTAAATTATGAGTTCTCTTTATTCAGGTGTAATTTGGAGACTCATTTCTGCCTCATTGCAATGATTTCCTGAGCATGACACGTTGATTTGTAGGCCACATAAACCTGAATTGTTGGAAAATGATGAGGAATCAAATGTCATCATTTGTCCCCCTTGTGGTATTCTTCCCCATAACTTATTATGCGACACATCAAAGTAACTCAAATATGTGAGATTTTGCAGATCAATAGGAAACATCCCACACAATTCATTTCTAGAAAGATCAAGTGATTGTAACTGTACCATGTCTCCCAAAGATTGTGGAATTTCACTGCTGAAATGATTTCTTGAAACATTGAGAATTATCAATCCTTTGAGAGATTCAATATCAGGAGGTATTATACCTGACAAATTGTTATCTGATAGATCAAGACATTTTACCAATCTCAAAATTCTCTCATACTTCAAATCTTGTCCTTTGTTCTTAATGATTATACAATCTATATAAGTCACACTCACATTCATAAAATTTAGTTCAAGAGTTTCTGTGCTTTCCGTTTGATTTTCCATTGAAGTCAAGTTCATAAAGCCACTTGGAATACCACCTGAAATTTTGTTGCTTGACATATCCAATATCTGAAGATTTTGCAAGTTTGATAATTCTGAAGGTATGTTGCCAACAAGTTTGTTAGATTTTAGTATTAGGATGTGGAGCCTTTTCAAGCTTTCAATCCAAGTAGGAATGCCTCCATTAATATTATTATTCCTCACATCTAGGATCTCCAAATAACTACAATTCACAAGGGATGATGGTATGCTCCCTTTTAGCCCATTAAGACCCAATTTCAATGTTTCTAGAGAAATCATGTTACCAAAAATATTTGGAATTGTGCCTGTGAGATTATTTTTTTCTAGATCTAACATGGATAACGCAAAGCATTGGTTTAAACTCAAGGGAATCTTTCCACTAAGCGTGTTATTTGACAAGTCTAGAAACTGCAAGTAATTTGACTCACAAATTGAATGTGGAATGGGTCCATCAAATAAATTCTCTGAAAGATCCAAGAAGTTCACATTTTGTAAAGAAAAAGGAATATTTCCTTGTAGCTTATTGTTATGCAAATCAATAACTTCAATTCCAAACAGCTTGAAGGGCAGATTACCTACAAATTGGTTAGAAGAAAGGTTGAGATAAGAAAGGGACCTAAAATCCCAGGGCCAATCAGGAATATTTCCATTCAGAGAGTTTTGAGACAAATCTAATGATGCTAAAGAGTATTGAGTTGAAATGAATGATGGAAAGTCTCCTTCAATGTTGCAAGATCCCAAATCTATGAATTCAAGCTGAAAATTGGGAATATAAGTGGCATTGAATTTTATAGTGAACATATTCCTTGAAAGATCCAAACTTCAAATATTGGAGATTTTATCAAAAAAGGAAAGCGTGTAAATTCCACTTAATTGGTTGTTGTTAAGATCAAGTTGTGCGAGTTTGGTGAGGTTACCTAAGATGTTTGGGATGTTGCCACTTAAAGAGTTAGAACTTAGGTCAAGATATGTGAGCTTTGACAGCTTACCCAAAGATGTTGGGATGGTGCCACTCAAAGAGTTAGAACTCAGGGAAAGACCTGTGAGCTTTGACAGGTTACCCAAAGATGTTGGGATGGTGCCACTCAAAGAGTTAGACCACAGGGAAAGATCTGTGAGCTTTGACAGCTTACCCAAAGATGTTGGGATGGTGCCACTCAAAGAGTTAGAACTCAAGTAAAGATATGTGAGCTTTGAAAGCTTACCCAAAGATGTTGGGATGTTGCCACTTAAAGAGTTATAACTCAAGAAAATAGATGTGAGCTTTGACAGCTTACCCAAAGATGTTGGGATGGTGCCACTCAAAGAGTTATAACTCAGGTAAAGATATGTGAGCTTTGACAGCTTACCCAAAGATGTTGGGATGGTGCCACTCAAAGAGTTAGAACTCAGGGCAAGATATGTGAGCTTTGACAGCTTACCCAAAGATGTTGGGATGGTGCCACTCAAAGAGTTAGAACTCAGGGCAAGATATGTGAGCTTTGACAGCTTACCCAAAGATGTTGGGATGGTGCCACTCAAAGAGTTAGATCTCAGGTAAAGATATGTGAGCTTTGACAGCTTACCCAAAGATGTTGGGATGGTGCCACTCAAAGAGTTATAATTCAGGTCAAGATCTGTGAGCTTTGACAGCTTACCCAAAGATGTTGGGATGGTGCCACTCAAAGAGTTAGAACGCAGGGCAAAATATGTGAGCTTTGACAGCTTACCCAAATATGTTGGGATGGTGCCACTCAAAGAGTTAGATCTTAGGTAAAGATATGTGAGCTTTGATAGCTTACCCAAAGATGTTGGGATGGTGCCACTCAAAGAGTTAGAATTCAGGTCAAGATCTGTGAGCTTTCACTCGTTGAATAGTCTTGTGTGTGTGCTTGCTTACATTGTATCTGTAATGTTCTACCAGTTTTCCCTCCAATAAAACTACAATGTGATTGTAGCCTGTGCATATTTTCCACACTATGTACCAAATCAAATCAAATCAAATTATTACAAATTCAACATAAAATGAGTAAATTTAATGAAATTTTAAATTATGCAAATTGTTTCCTTTCAGAAATATTTGGGAGAAAAGTTTTTTTTTTTTAAGATCTATTAATTAAATATGATTTTAATTTAATAAATATTTACAAGTGTGAAAAGAGTTTTTAAAGATAAATGGTAATATCTTTTATTTATTTATCTTAGATGTTGTAGTTTTTTAAGATAAATTATATTTTTTAATAAAAAATTATTAAATATAATTTTAATTTAATAAATATTAATAAGTGTGGAAAGAGTTTTTAAGATAAATGCTAACATCCTCTATTTAATTATCTTAGATATTGTGGTTTTTTTTAGTGAACATTGCAAGAAAATTGTAATTGTTCTTAAAGTAATATTTACGGACAAAAATTTAAAATAAATCTGAATTAAAAATCTGAATATTGCAAGTTTGCAATTTTTTTATTAAAAAAATTAAAATAAATCTTAATTAAAAATCTGAATTGCAAGTTTGTAATTTTTTTATATAAAAGTTTTTATTAAATTTAATTAATTTTTTTAAAATATTATAAACATTAAAATAATAAAAGCTAAACATTTATTAATAATTTAAAATTTGAAGTGAATATTTAAAAATATTGAGTTTTTAATATATTAAATTTTAAAAAATCTAGACTTAAATAAGTCGATAGGCTTTTCTATTATGGGCATCACCCATGACGAAATGACGAAATTGTCTTATAGAATAAAAAATCCGATCAGTCAATTATAAATGGGGAGAAGCACAAGCCGACAAAGTTTTTCAGATTTCTTTTCCCTCCTTATCTCTAGTTTGATGAGATTTTGAGTGACATGGTACGGGATGTTCAGGTTAAGGTCCTGCATTATGGGTGTTCAGTTGGTCATTGAATGTGAAGCTTGTGTGTTCTGCCTGTTCAGTTGCTTATTAAATGAACAACTGATACTCATTACTCTGTCCACCCATTTACTGAATACTGATTACCCATTTACCCTATAAATAATGCGGTCAAGAAACCTCAATAGACTCTTTGTTTACCAAAGGTGTTGTAGCATACAGGTATTAACCGTTTTCTTCTACAATGTCTCTATTTGCATTTTGGTGGATTTATGTGCAAATAAATTTGCTTCCTCAAGCTTGTAATATGGTTTCAATTTATCTATGTTTCCCTCTATATGTAGTGCCCCCTTTACCGAACAAAGAGGACTCCATCGATTTTGTTGACTTGATTTTTCCAGGTAACTTTTTATGCTTTAAATTATGAGTTCTCTTTATTCAGGTGTAATTTGGAGACTCATTTTTGCCTCATTGCAATGTGTTTGGTGAGATTATTCCTTTGTAAAGTCACTTATTCCCCTGTAGGAGCTTTGTGTTTCCCCAAATTTTTACACTTTGTAGTAAGTTCATATGCAATTAGCATTCTTTAATTCGTATTTTTTAATTTAGTTCAATGTTTTACTAGAAATATCTTGAGACAATGATATTGGAAATCTGGAGTTTGGATTTGAAGTGTTTGCCTTTGTAGTGTATAGTTCTCTCATTTAAGTAGTCTGGGTTTCAGGATGATTCTGGCACAATAGGGAGGATGCTAGAAAAGGTTGTCTTGTCTATCCTTCTATATTTTACATCGCTCATATCGTGCAATCATTGCAGAGCATCAGCCGAATTCTCTTTGTGGCTTTTTGACAAAAAAATTACATGCCTTGTCTATTCTTCCATGTTTTACATTCATGTCTACTAGGAACGTTGTATTTACAACGTCTGACCAAAATTCTCTATTATATTTTGATAAATGTCCATATCATGTTTGAAAGCTCCTATTTTGGCTCAAGCAGCAAGGATGCTAGAAATGGTTATGGAATTTAGCTTTAGTTCAATTGTTAACTCAAGAAGATAAATCATACATAGAAATAATGTTGGGTATTTGGGAAAATCTTGAATTGATATTTTATATTTTATATTAATTACAAAATTAAAAACAAGTATTAGCCACTATGTGGCACTTGTTTAACAAGTACCACGTCGAGGCTAGTACTTGCCTTTATTGTAGTTTTAATTTTATTATCATATAATTTAAAAAAATTTAAACTAAATAATTATTTAAATTTATTTACTATATTATTAGGTTAGGTTAAATATTTAGTTTATAGTTATGTTAAAGTTCAATTAAAAATATAATTAATTCAAACTTTAATTTATATGTAAAATAATTTTTTTAACATTTTTAGTTTTCTCATAATTATAATTTTAATATTAAATATCTATTTAATTCAAATTTTAATAAATTTACTAGAATTATAAATATATTTTATTTAATTATAAAATATATAATTTGATATTAATTATTATTTTAATAATAAAAAATTATAATAAGAAAATTAATATAATTATAATATAAAAATTGTAATTAATTTTTTAAAAAAACTAGTTAAAATGAATTACAATACAATATAACATACTCTTTCATTCTTTTATTTTTTTAAAATACATCAAATAGATATTATATAGATATCTATGTGAAGAAGACCATTTAAAAATATTTATTTTCAAGAGCACTTGTTTCATGTTAGTATGACTTAAACAATGGAGAAAGAAACAATCATTCCTAAAAAATCAGTGTATAACACCTCAAATCTATTAACCAATCATAATGAGAAAAAATAATTTTTAGAATTTAAAAACTTAAATAACATGCATCTAAATTTTAGAATAATAAAATAAATTTGAAAAATAAAAAAATAATTTATTTATCATTGGTTCGTATGATCATTTTTAATAACTACTTAACTACTAGAATCCAAAATTCATTACAGTAGTACTATGCCTTATGGGCAAGTACTAACAAGTGCCATGTAGTGGCCAGTACTTGTCGTTTATATTGTAATAAAATAATAAATATAAAACAATAGTTTAATTCTAGTGTTAACAATAGAATAGTAATTCTAGTGTTAACTATAGAACAATAGTTGGAATAAATTAATTGTTAGCATATAGTATGAAAGTGAGAATTATAAGTTTGAAATTATATAATTTATTTAGAAAAATAAGTAGACAATGTTAAATACATTATAATTTATTTTAAACATGTATATTGAATGAAGATTAATATTTGTTTTAAATAAATAATAATATTATTTATAAGTAGGAGATATTTTCAACTCTATAGTTGAGTGTGCTAGAGCTAGAATAGTATTGGGCAGGGTTTTTTTAGTGGTGATTATTCGCCAATTGGCGAATATGTGCCTATTGGCGGAAGGAAATTGGCGATTAAATTGCTCGTATAGTGGTTGACCGGTTCACCCAGATTTTATAAAATGCTCATATAGTGGTTGGATTGTTCGCCACTATTTTTACATAATATCAGTACGGTAGTCAGGTTCTTCACCCATATTTCTATTACGGTAGTTGGGCTCTTCGCCACGAATTAAATTGGGTGTCTTCATCGAGGATCAACATTCACCAAAGGCCCATTCTCCCAAGTAAAAAATTTATTTACACTAGGACCCAATTTGCCATGCATCATACATAATCATGTCCCAAATTCCTGCCCTATTCGCCCCGTCAATTATTTGAAAATACGCGGGTTCGCCAAATATTCGTTGTTAATCATAAGCAACTGTCAGCCCCTTCGTCAAAATGGACGATGGAGACGATGAGGCAAAATCTGATGGCTAATATGAAAATGGTTTACTTGTAGTTGTATATTTAAGAGATATGAGTTTCATTATTGAAACATGCCAGAGAGAAGGAGAGTCAACTTCAAGAGATTTAGTTGATTCTGAGCTCACAATTGCATTTGCGATCGGTAGCAAACGACTGCCAGTCCGTAGTATCTTATAATTTATTCAAGTAAAATTTTATTTGCAGCCTTAATTTGTTGGGGATGTCACAGTCAAAGTTAAACAGGAAGAGGACTATTGCAGGTGGAGATGTCCAAGAGAGCCCAAGGCCAACAAAATGCATAAATTTATCTTCATACTTTGGCATGGGCAGACGCAATAGTGTTGGTCAAAGTGAGGAAGGTACATCATCAAAGGAACCTGTACAATTTCAAGGTTCTCAACCTACATAGGAGTCTAATGAACAAATTGGGGAGCCTAATAAATCTGGTGACAAAGTTGTGAAACCTGATATCTCTGATGAAGATGACCTTGAAGAAGAATTTCAAGTCAACAACCAGTACCAGGATGAAGCGATTGACTTCGGTGATGATGATGTTTCAGTTAACAGTAACACTAAAGGGAGAGGAAAATCAAAAGAAAAAACTGATCGTCAATGGGAGATGTCGAGGAGATTTAAATTTGATTGGGCAGCAAAGTATCCATTCATTGAACCCGTGGACAATCCAATTGTAGGTGAGCTGCCAGTAGAATGCAGATGTACGATTTGTAGTTGGAAGTATAAAAAGGAAAAGCAGTTGCAACTTAAACTAGACACCATAGAGAAACATGTTGGTAAGGTTTACGAAACCTCAATTATTGATGGAAAGGAAATAAAAGTGGTAAGATATAAAACAAAGGAGCAATGTCAACATAAAAGGAATGCTGAGGAATATTATTTGTTTCAGAAATTTAAGACAAAGCCTGGTGAAGTTCAAGGTTCTGTTAATGCTATTTTTGCAAAAGCAAGTGATGTAGAAGATCGCGAAAAAGTTGTTCAGTTAAGTAATGTTTTCCATATTTTGAGCAGAGGGCGTCCAATGATAGACTATCCAAAAATGAGTGGTTTGTTACACTTTTTGAAAGTTCCTAACTATCCTGTCACTCATTGGTCAATACATAGTGGATGGGAATTGGCAAGTTGTATTGCCCAGGTTGAAATAGAGGATGTGCAGAGAAAAATAAAAGAGTCAACCTTTATTGCATTGTCCTTAGATGAAGTTACAGCAATAGATAATACGTCGTGGGTATGCATGCATGTTTATACTGTACAAAATAATGTCCGCCAACCACATCTAGTAACTATTGCAAAATTGAGGGACAATGCAACATCAAAAACTTTATTTCAATTAGTAAAGAACCAATTAATTGAATATGGAGGTATGGATGAATTGACAATAGCAAACAAGTTGATCTGTGTTGGAGCGGGTGGAGCTTCAATAATGCAAGGTCAAAGGAATGGTCTTTGCACAAAGATGCAAGCTTCTTGTTCACCATACATTGTTGGCATTCACTGTATGGCCCACAGGATGAATCTTGCTTTTATAGTTGTGAAGAAGTTTCCTTTAATAAACAAGGTTGAATATTTAGTAAGAGAGTTGTACTCATATTTTTGTCGAAGTCCCAAATGTTTTAGGGAATTTCAGCACTTTGCTGATGGAATTACCAATGGAAACAAGCTTCTTAAAGATGTTGATACCAGATGGATCTCTTTGGATGGACCAGCGCATCAAGTTTTTTCTGAATATCAATCTTTGATGGGACTGATGTATGAAAATTGAGACAATGCAGAAAATCAGAGATGTGGCGACCTGCTTTGGAGGTTAAGCAATATAGAGACACTTTTGACTTTAGCATCTCTTCTTCCCATGCTAGAAGAAATGACATTCATTATGAAAAAGCCCAGCAAAGAGCCATGTATATTGCAGAATATGCTCACTTGCGTAAAATGTCATGCCAAGCCCTTGATAGTCTCTATCGAAATGACCTAAATTTATCTGATGAAAGATTTAATCACTGGTGAAAACTAATAGATTTGGACAATCCTAATAATTATTTAAAGATCATTGAGAATGGGGATTTATGTGTTTGTGTAAGAGGATTTCAGATACCAATGTACTACAGGGCCCCAAAGAAGTGAGCTACAAGAGTTACAAGGGAAGAGTTTACCAAGATTGTCGAGTCTATAGTAGGTAATGCAAGGGACATAGCCTATAAAGTTTCCTCTGAAATAAGATCCCGATTCCCATATGAACAACTACTTGAGGCCATGGCAATTGTGTTTCCTCAATATTGGAGCTTAAACTCTAAGGAAGATTATTGTAAAAGGCTGATGACTTTGATAAAGGAATTTTGCAAATCTGTAGAATTCAATGGAGTGACAATCAATGGAATTTTAGATGAGGGTATTCTTAGATGGAAATTAGCACTTTTGCAAGGACTATGAGGCATCAATATCAATTAATGCATAACCCACATGAAGAGGGCTCGGCAACAAGGCTTTGGACAAAACTAAAACAAAGCACAATGTTGCGTGAAGAAATTTCAGAGTTCCTCAAGCTTGCTGATCTATGTCAGACCATGATATTGGGTTCAGTGGAGGATGAGAGATTTTTCAATGCTTTGGGCTTCCTAAAATCAAAGCTAAGGAACAAACTAGACAAGAATTTGGAAACATGCTTGAGGGTCTACACATCTAGGTATGATGTCAATACTTTTCCTTATCAAAAAGAAATGGAAATCTGGAATAAAAGATGCAAAAGAAGAGGGTTGGGAAACACCATTAACCAATCTCTGACAACGAATCTGAGTGGGACAAGTTCTGGTGGTGATGGGAGTCATAAAAGCGGAGGTCAGAGTGAAGAAGGCACAAATGAATATGAAGAGAACAATGAAGAAATTGGAATACCAGAATTGGATGATGATGACGATGCAGAGATGAATTGGAAAATTTAGGAAATTTCTGCTAAATTAGCAATAGCAATCAATAGGTATTTTTTGAACTTATTAACTACTATAGCCTATCATTCAATGTTCATTTTTTAAAAGAAAGAATGTATTATGTTTCATCATTAAAATTTGAGAACAAAGAGTATTATTACTGTAGAGTGTAGTTTGTAACTTTGTATCATATCATCAATGATCATTCATATTTGAATTTGAATTTTACTTTGTATCCTCATAGGTATTTACTCTGTTATATTTATCCTAAACCTAAACCAAAGAGAGAGAATTCATATTACATTAAGCTTTGAAATAGTTACTCTGTAGGATAAATATAACAGAGTAAATACCTATGATCATTCATATTACATTAAGCTTTGAAATTCTTGAATGAAATTTTGTATTCCAATAGCATATAACAGAGTAAATCAACTAAGAATAACTGAATAAAATAGAGTAATTCAACATACATTGAATTGGAAAACATGAAAATTAGATAGAGCACAGTTTGTTTTGTATTCATTTGCAATATATTACAATTTACAGTATTTCAAAATTCAAAGCAATATTTGTAGGCTAGTCCAAACATCCTCTGATGGCAGAACAATTTGGTTCATAGTATAGTCACACTCCTACAACTTCGTTAGCAATTCATATTTGGAAGTGTGACTTGACATCACTGTTGCTTCTAAAACTCCATTCAAAGTTCTCACTAGTTTGATGAAATCCATGAATGTATCTGGAGATATGTTTGTAGGAAGAAAGCGTAAATCAATATTTTTTTTGTCCTGCAACCTTATTTTGTAATTTTCTCTTCCAATGAAGTTATTTGCGTCAAATCCCTTAGGCAAACCAAGACTTTCCATATTCACTTTCCTTTGTTCCATCTTTGTGATCTTCTGCTTAGCTTTGTCATCCAATTCCTGTGCTTCCCTTAGCTTCTCACATTTTTGAATGATACTTGATACTTTTACTAAGGCATCAAGGCAGTTGCTAATTCCCTTGTCTGATAGATAACTATCACTCTTACTGTAGAGTTGTTGCATACTATATTTTGCTTCCTTTTCTTTCTTGACAACATCCATGTTCTGTTCAATGTTCTTATGGAGCTTCAAATAACATACTCTCATACTTTGAAGCATTTCAAACCACTCATACAAGCTATTAGACATCACCAATATTTGGCCCCAAATGTGTTCTTTTGCAATCTTCACTAAATTATTATTAGTATTTGTTAA
This sequence comes from Chamaecyparis obtusa, assembly GCA_027943335.1. Taxonomy (NCBI): domain Eukaryota; kingdom Viridiplantae; phylum Streptophyta; class Pinopsida; order Cupressales; family Cupressaceae; genus Chamaecyparis; species Chamaecyparis obtusa. The sequence goes on along the minus strand of BSBK01013767.1, from coordinate 40,685 downwards.
AGTTTGAATTGTATTATTGGCTTTCTTTAGTTCTTCTGCCAATTTTTCACAATTCTCTCTCTCTTCCACTACTTTGTGTTCCCAATGATTGGCTTTCTTTAGTTCTTCTGCCATTTTTTCACAATTCTCTCTCTCTTCCTCTACTTTGTGTTCCCAATGATTGGCTTTATCTGCCCGAGACTCCAATTGCTTTTGCAATTCCTGGTTGGAGGCAACATTACTCTCCACGGTTTTAACTAACTTTTCTGAACTGACTCTTTCTTCCTCTAGTTTTTTACTAATTTCTACCAATTTTTCCCTCAGTGCCTTCAGCTCTGCCTCTGCCTGCTCCTGTTCCTTCACTACTGCCTTTGCATGTTCCTGCTCTGTATCTGCTGATGTAGAGTTTGATTTTTTAATCTTTTTCTGTAATTCTTTCAAACTATTCTCTGAAGCTTTCCTCTTTGCTTTTTCATTGCCAATGTCTTCCTGTAACTTTTCTATATTTCTCTAAAGCTTGGTTTTCTCTCTTTCCACCTTTAGTAGTGCATTGTAGACTATTTGGTTTGTAGACTTTGACACATTGATTTTGTCCATATTTTTAACTTTGGAAAAATCCATTTCGAGAGTGCTAACTTGAAATTTAGATGGATCTATCTGACTCTCTGGTGGGTTTCCATCTTTTTTTGGTGGAATAACAACCATGAACTCCATCATGTCTCTTTTTGGGTCATATGTTGGTACAACCCTGTTGGATGCAGGTTGTTCCTCTACAGCTACATTAAGGGCACGAGTCTGCAATGTCTTCTTTGTTTCCTTATTCTTGGTTATTGTTTCTGCAAATTTATTAGAGAAATCTTTGAAATGAAAATCTGGTGTTGCAAAAGGATTTGAATGTTTGAAAGGTGATGCAGAGTCATAGCTTGCAATGCCTGTTAGTGTTGATCTAACTAATGCTCTTTGAGGATTTAAACTTCTAGAGGGTTTTGCTGAACTTGACATTGCAAACAGTTCTTTAGGATCCAATGTCATTGTTTTGGAAACGGAAAGCTTTTGCTTCTTGACACTATCTTCTTGTATGGGATTTTGTGTAGATAGTTGCCTCTTTAGAGAGGGAACTTGTTGTATAGGTTGGCTAGTCCCACTGGCACCAGTCACACTAGCAGAGTCAGTCCCAATGCTTGCACCATGATCAAAAGCAATTTTTTATGTCTCAATTGTATTCCAGACGTCTTCTCCTATGGGACCCAAACCACCACCTTTATAACCCATTTTTTCCACAATGATTGCCCCTTTTCCATATGCTTTATGTCGTTCCACTCTGGTTTCACTCTGGCTCCCAGTCCCTAGAGTAAATGCAATTGGTGGATTATCATCCTCAATGTCTGGATATTCATCCTTAGTGTCGTATGCCATGCTAGGATGCTCCAAATTCCACAATTTGCTAAACTCTATATCCTCGTCTATTTCATCCAAATCTTCACTGGTCTTTAATTCACCAAGAGCCTTTCTCATACTCCAAAAATCATCCATTTTTGTTCTAGTCCATTTTCTATCCTTACAAGCTTCTGCTAAGCTCTTTGGTATTTTTTTGTTTGATGGTTGAGTAGCTTTTTCATAGAAATTTTAGGACATCCTAGGCTGTACAATGCCCTGGTTTATTGTTGTCATAATTTGTGATGACAACTGTTCAACTGAAATTTTTTCCTCACCGAAAAATTTCTCCAACTCTTTTCTAACGTCATCCCAGCTATCCTTGTTTTTCAACTTCTCTAGCAATGGTTTACTTTCATGTTGAAATAAGTTTGCAGAGTTCTTATTAGCAACAAGCATTGTTTGAATGATGTTGAGTGGATCATACTTCCAGTACAAATCTAAATCAAATTGAAAAATATCTATAAAAAATTTGGCCACTTTGAATGCCTTTCTCTCAAATGTTAACCCTCCAATTGAGAAAGGTAAGGAAGGGAATATGCTCTTCTTCGATTGGCCAGTGAAGAGTCTATCTGTGCTCTCTAGTTGTACTACATATTCTATTGTAAACACCTTGTTTGTCACATGCATTGGAAGTTTGTGGGGTTGCAGTTCTGACCCATAAAACCTTATTATAGTGTATTCGTCCATTAAGTACCAGTCAGCCAATTGAATTGTGCTTCCAAGTTGGATGCAATCCCTACATGAAGCAGACAACCTGGGAATTGGAGTGCTTGTTATTTTTTTGTACAATGGTGCCAAAAAGAAGTCTACAAAATTACTGTAATTACTTCTGTTATCATACATTCTTATTTGAGGTGTCCAGTTGTATATTGGAAATGGAATACCTGTCCCCCTCTGAATTTCTAGCTTGTTGTCATTGCTCATTAATATTGGAGCATTCTTCGCTAGCAGAAGATAGCACAAGTAGGTTGTGAACCTAAATGTCTTAGAATTGCCCCTTTTAATCAATGCTAATTGTTCTTGCATCGATTGAACCACGTGTCCAACAAAATTATATCTTACTGGTTCATTGACACAATGGATAGCCCAAATGAATTGAAGAATGCTTGCACCCACTTCCCTTTTGTTTTCCAATCCCAGGAAAAATGCTAGCGAGGATATAGTATCTTGAACCCATGGCACAAAAATGTTAAAATCATAAGGAGGCTTATGGTTCTCACCCAATGAAGCCTTTGCTTTTGCAACTATTAGACCCTTTATAAATGAATCTTTTGTGTATGGCAGGACTGCCTCATATTGCTTTGCCAACAATCCCAGGTCAATATGGACATTACAATTTTGTGGGTCAAACCCTAGGTCTAGAAAACTGAGAAATTCTTCCTCGTTTATTGATAAAATTTCTTCCTGATTTTTTTTATTCACAATTGCTTTTCTTTCTTCATCATAATTTTCTGCACAAATCAAGACAATTTTTGGGCAAGGGAAAACTTTGGGTAACAGCATGTAACCCAAACCAACATCCCACGAAGCAACTTTATTGGTTTTTACACCTACCACTAGGTTAAATTTTATAAAATCAGGCCTCTTTGGCCTAGTTGCCTTACTGCACAATGCATATTTAATTGCTACAAGTCTCCTTTCACTGTCGATAACAGAATCATAAACATTGTGATACTCATCAATGAAACCAGGGATTTCTACTAGTTTTTTGCAGTTTATTAAAGTTTCCCCATCTGCTTGCCCTTGGCCTTGAGTTTTTGCTTTCACCATTGTCCTTCCAAAGAATGAAACAACACAGATTCACAGATATTTACTAACAAAATCACAGATAAACCCCAATTTAAGAAAACCCCAATTTTAAATTGTAATTTCAAAATCAGGTTAAAGTAAATTTTTGACAATAAAAAATCCCCCAATTTACGAAAACCCCAATTGTAAATTGTAATTTCAAAAGCAAGTTAAAGTAAATTTTTGACATTACCCAAAATTAAACTTTGAAATCTAGATAGATATCTTACTCGAAATTAAACTTTGAAATCTAGATAGATTGAAGTTAGAACAGATAACTCTAAGGCTCTCACAAATTACAGTTAAGAAATCTTCAGCAACGGTTCAACACTCTAACAGTGCTTTTAAGGTCTACAACTAAGAGTAATGTTAAAAGCTTTCATTACATGTAAATTGAAATGGTAAATTGTAATGGTATATAATTAACTTTCTAAAACATGTGTAACGTAATCTTTCTAAAACATACCACGTAATCTTTTCATCGAATTACACGTCAACGTGTCACGTTTTCGAAGTGAGTTTTTAGAAAAGCTTTTTGAAAATTGAAACCCATAGTACTTTCAAAATAAAACTCCAAGTCCAACCATTCATCTCTCATAATCCAACGATTGTCTTGATTTTAAATATTAATAATTTAATACACAATAATGAATATTAATCTTTAACTATATTCACTTAGAATAGCTTATCCATGATAAAGTTTGGAAACATTAAAATAGTACATGAAAGAAAAGTGCAACACAAATTTTTTATATTATATAAGACCATATCTATTAACGATTCTTATAATCAAAACAAAAAAGAAAAGTAGTAGCAGTTCGAATTTCTTAAAACATTTTCATATTATATTTTTCAACAATTTACAATTTTTTATATCATTTCAAAAACTCTAGTAGAGACTACCACCAGAGGGAGACAATACAGGCTGAGGGACTAGAGAGTACTAGTAGAGACTAGAGAGTAGAGAGTAGAGGGACTAGAGACTCAGGTGACAGGGACTATTTGGCTAAGGGTCCCTTCCTTCTGTGTAGAAGTCTGAAGAGAGGAGAATCTCAAAGAATTCATCTAGCCACTGATAGTCCCCGGGTTCGTCCAATAGGAACCACTTTCGAAGGAAATCCCTCCCAATCTTTGCCCACTTCCGATGACGGTTGAGCTACTTAGCATCAAGGTTCAATAGGAATGGTTGCCTACAAACTACTCCTGGTTGTAGAATCTTAGACCAATCATTTGCCCAAGGAATTCCAACCCCAATTTCAAAAAATACGACAACATGTACATCGTCACCGAGGTACTCTTCTTTGAAAACTTTCCTCAGAAGCATAATCATATCCCCAGGTCCAACAAAGAAGCCAAGAACCTAGATGAAATGTCAGTGGTGACTCTATACCTATTCTCGTTCTCCATAAATTCATGTCAGAGCACCATTCTTATAGCCTCCTTGGTGAAGGCTCTGAACTCCGTAGTAACAGAGTCTAGGATTGGGTCTGTGACCAAGCCCAAAAAGGCCTTCTAGTCCTCCAAGGCAGTGCATCTCAAACAAATTGGAGTGTCCATTTGTAGACTATTCTCACAAATATGCTTTCACAAAGAACCTAGCACTCGCAGACGCGGACTATTCTCACAAATATGCTTTCACAATCGTAAATTAACGAGCATAGATCGATCTATTTATAACTCCTAGTCTTGATTGGAAATCATTCCCCTAAAGATCTAATTAAATCGCAAAATAAATGCTAACTGTCACAAAAATCTCCAAATCTTTCATATTTAATGCAACACTGGGTGAAATTGGAAACAAGTTGTTCACAACACTTATGATAAGATGTTTTCTATCTTGGGAATAATGAAGGCCAAAAGGCTCATGCCACGTAGGTGGACATAACAATTCTTTATTATAAAAAAACCATAAAACCTATGCCAGAAACAAGAAGCAAAGTACGTTAACTACGAAATGGTGGTAGGAAATGAAGTTTTACCGTTGATTTAAGATCATTGAACAGTCATAAAATATTGTCCTTATATGATATGACATTTTCATTCTAGCATTAACTTTTAGGCATTAATCAATCGAGGTACTGAATAGTTATTATGTATATGATGTCACACCTATCTGTCTATAAAAATTGAAAGGCGCCATCAAAGAAACCATTAATTCACATTACTTTAACTGATGTCATGAATATTACACTATTAACTAAACCTTGGTAACATCATATATAACATCTACACTCAACCTTGCATATATTTGTACCTTAGTAGCATCTGATCTTTCGTACAATTGCCTCACCAAACTAATCATATTTAATACCTTATATTTTCACATCTTCGATAAGCTATTCTACATCAATTAAAGGGGTTTTCCCTTTTGATATAGATTCCACCATATATATCTAGAGTCAAATATTACTGTTAAATAACTCAACGAATAAGAAACTTACTTAGATCATATGATAAAATCACTTAGGATCTCCTTAAATCTTTCCTTAGACTCACAGTGTCACACGTCCGACAAATCAATGGCCAAAGATGTGTCATACCACATGTCATGATTCTGCCGAGATTTTTTGGTAAATATCACCTTTGGCCATTGATTTGTTTTAAATCCAACGGACGTGTGTCGTCAATCACGTGTCATAGTGATTGGAGTGGGACCCATCACCTGATGCAACTTAAACATCAAATCAGTGAATCACAACCATTAGATTAAGAGAGATGAACAGTGGTAGGTTTCTTTCGGAGGGAATTGGGTGCGTTAACTCCTTTACTGAAAAATCTCTCCGGAATTATTCAATCGCCATACCAACTATAAATATTTGAAAACCATTCGCCATGACAAATATATTAATTGAAATATTTGGAAAATAGTTTCGCCATATTTTTATAAAAATGGTATGCATTATTTAAATATTTGCCAACCAATATCAATAGTTTGACACATAATTCGCCATCAATATTAATAATTTTATTAAAAAAAAATTAAAGTCACCATTTTTTTATAAAAATTGTATACACTATTAAAAAGTTCGCCACCAAATATCCATATTTTGATAGATAATTTGCCATCACTATTAAAATTTTTCACCCCAAAACACATGTGATTCGCCACAATTTTATACTTTTCGGGAGGGGGGGGGTTCCTTAAAGTTATCCCTAGTATTGGGATGGGTGACCTCCTACAAAGTGGCGATTGCTTTACCTCTCTGAGCATCACCTACATGCAATGAGTGATGAAACAATAGTTAATTGACTCAAACAAAATTACATAGTTAAATTCTGAAAACAATATCACAATATTATTTATATTAATTTTAAATATTAAACTTTAAACAAAGAAAAACATTCATTTAATTATATATATATATATATATATATATATATATATATATATATATATATATATATATATATATATATATATATATATATATATATATATATATATAAGTACCATACAGATTCCGTGCAATAATAAGTTGCAACAATAATACGCAGTAAATACAAAAATTAAAAATGGATAAAATTGGAAGAAAATTGTATCCCACACCAAAATGGAACAAGTGTGGAAATTGGGAGGAAAGTCTAATGGATCCATTAGTTTATTTTTAATTTATTTTATTTGAATGATTTATAAAAAATATTCATTATTTAGATTTTTGTTGAGAGTTTAAGAATGGAGTTTTTTTTGTGACACTAAGTGAGACAGTCAACTGGATCTGGTGTTAGAGATCGAGTTAAGGTGTGTGATCATATAGACATGATCTACAGAGGTATATTGAGCTATATCTATTATCGCATCGGTTAGTTTGAATATTTGAGTGAGTTATTAAGGATTGAAGTAGAACTGGTAGCAAGAAAAATGAACCAGTGGATAAAGTTGGTTAGATCGATGTTGCGGTCAAATGTAAGTAGTTGGCCAACATGTTTTTGAGATTAAATGTTATGAGCCGACCTCAAAGATTTTGACTTTTGATTTTGGCATGCTCACTCATATGTTTAAGTTGGATTTAAGGGCCAACTTGTAAAACATTTTAGGGTTCTAGCACCGACCTAGAACAAGTATATAAATAGATCCATTAGTTTATTTTAAATTTATTTTAATTGAATGATTTATAAAAATTAGTCATTATTTAGATTTTTGTTGAGAGTTTAAGAATGGATTTTTTTGTGACTAGATTAAATAGGTTTTTGTTAAGAAAGTGAAAGTTTTAGGTTTGTTCCTAATATACATTTTAAGTAGTTTCTAGTTGCTATTCACAAACATTCATGTTATAATTCACTCTTCTTTAGTGACATTTGGCAATGATTTTGGAAGTTTTTTGGTTGCTAGTTGTGTATTTTCATTTTATTTCCAAGTTGCAAATGAAGAACTATAGTCCACAATCTTTGTATTTTATTGTAAGAAGAGTATGTAATAGGATAATTATTTGCATGTCATTCAACATAGCTACAAGCATTGCAATGTATCTACAAAAGATTCATGAAGTATGCTATAGTTTATAATATTTTTACACAAGGGATTCCAATTGCTCTTCCAACTACAAATGCATTCTTGCTAATAGAAGGAAGATGCCAAAGTTTAATTTCTTGTGCAAAATTTAGCCAAACTTCATAAAACATAGGACATTCACTAGCAAACTTGAGCTACAATTTAAGGCACTTTTTAACAAGGTAATACATAAGATAGTCCTTGCATTTCCCTTCACATTGTTAAATGAGACTAAATATTTATACTAAAAGCAATATAACAACTAAAGATGAGGAATGTAGTTGCAAACATCACATAAAGGGACAATCACTCCAATGGTATATGTGAGACATTAGATCAGTTGTTATATTGCCATTGATGTCAACTAGTTTTGACTATACTTATCATGATAGTCGCAAACATCTGAAGAAGGTAATATTGGTGAAGGAAAGAGATATTAGCATAAAGATAAGATGTATGAGTAAGTTATGCATATGGTATTCTTTGGGTAACTTATTGATGAGTCTATGACAGTGGATAGTGACTTGATTGTATTACATGATTCTATTAAGTATTGAAGATCAAGAATGTAAAAGTTAATGTGGCTGGTATATGAAGAACTTAGTATACACTAAGTAGATACAATGTACACTGAGTAGGTGTAGTGTATACCGAGTGCAGTATTAACTAAGTAGGAAGTCACCAACACATCACGGTATTGACCGAGTGGAAGAAATATTGTGGAATATGTGATTGCCGACATGAGATGATGAGTTGGACGAATTGAGATGATTCTAAGGATAAAGATAAATTTGTTATGAAGATCTACAATTGACAAAATTCAAGATTGATCAGAAGATGAAGATGTAAAACATTTCAAGACACAAGTTCCAAGGAAGGTTAAAGAGGCAAAATCAATGATGGAGATTAAGAGGCAAAATTTATGGCTGAAAAGAAAATGGTTTATTATGTCTATATAAGGAGACAAGATATTCAAAGATTTATGTGTGTGAGGAGAAGATTGTATTCATGTGAAGCTAGTCAAACAGGTTGAAGTAAGAACCGATCAATTCTGCAGACAACACTGAGCGTCAGAAGGAGATAAAAGAGTTGGAGGATAAAAGGAAATTGAAGAGATTATGATGGCCAGAGGTATATTGAGCTTAGCATAGATCTGAATATCTGCAAAGGAAGTTGCATTGAATCAGGTCATTTATTGTTGCATTCTAACTATGGCTACAGAAAAAATCTCTTAACCGAGTGAGACTTAACAATCTTTATTTATTTATTTATAACATTCAATGAATGTTGCTTGTTTTGTTGTTGACCCAAGTGAATGTATGGTCATGGACAACTATTAGTGATAAATCCTCTAACAAGGTTACACCTTACAATGTGTTTTGTAACCTTTAATAGGGTTGTCTCTTAACCGAGCTCACTTCAAAAGAGTGAAAATATTTCAAGTACTAATCCCAGGTGGTTTTTCCCTAATGCAGTTTCCACATTAAATATCAAGTGTTAAATGTGTATGCATGTGATAATTTATTATTTTACTCTACACATTACATTAAATGGTTTGATCGGTATATACTAGTTAATTTAATTGATAGTTGGTAAATGAATCAGAACGACATAGTCAAGTGTTTATCGAGTTATTTAAGTTCATTTGTTGAATTGGTTTTATATATCTGAGAGTAATTGGGACTATAGGATAACTGGACTTAACTGATTCACCCCCATTCAGTTATCTAAGAGCTTTATGATGAAATGATTAATTTTTTTTTTTAAAAAAAAAATGTGTGTGCAATTTGATGCAATAGATAGACCGATTTTCTTCAAAATATGTATATATAATATTCTTTACTAGAAGTTGAAACAACCTACAAAAACAATTGACAATTCAGGGCTCAACTCGCTATCTTAGCAACAAATATAAAAGTTGGACAAATCTTCTTCATAAGATGGATTACCTAGGTCAATTCACTATATAAAGTAAAGTGACTTGTAAAATAGATAAAATAATGTTGGGGGTGGACTCTAATAGTATCCAAACAAAATATTCCTTCCAAAAGACTATTTTGTAGTGTCAAAAATTGCACATAGTGAGAGAGAATTCTCATTCTAAGTGAGAAAGCCAAATACTTTTTATTGGTTTTTAATATAATAATTGATGGTCTGCAAGTCTTAGGTTTGATCTTCAAACACATTTTGAGTACTAAAAGTAGTTAGGGCAAGAGTTCCAAACCCTACGTTTGGGCTTCTAGTTAAATCTAGTAGGGTTTTTTTAATGTAATTCACTGTCATGTCAATCACATCAAAGGATTCAAGATTAGGGGACCCTAAAGAAAATAGGCAAAAGAAATAAAATAATTTGAGTGGTAATTTAGTAGCTCAATTTCCTAGGTTGCCCTCTAGGTCTAAAATATGAGGCAATGTCCCAAAATTTTATGACAAGCAATGTAATTATAGAGAAAGTTACACACTTTTTAGGGTGTATAATATCTTTAAATTATTTTTCTTAAAGTCAAAATAAAAAATACCGAAGTGTAATCCATGGCATTTAGGGCTTGCAAGATTGGTTGTCCCTAAAGGATTTGTGAACATAGAATTGATCAAGGTTTTGTAAGATTTTATAACCCTGATGGTAGATACATTAGGTCCACCAATTGTTGCCTATTGGAGATTAGTGGAGAGAAGATAATTGAGGTGTTTGACATGGAGAACAACACAAATTACAACATGAAGATAGACCTTTCATTTTTAGATTAGAATACCAAGCTATAGAAGGCATGTATAAAAGGAAGTGGTTTTATTGCATAGGCCTAGGTTTGGAGGTCAGTGTTGTTTGGGAATTCAAAGAAGCTCCCATTTAAAGATGCATGGTTCTACAAATATTTTGAAATGATCTATTATACCCATAGTCAAGAATTGGGATATAAAGGAGGCCCATATATGCCAAAGGAGTTGATTGTATTGGCCTGAGATGTCCAAAGTAATGTTCATTATAAAACTCCAATTGTGGACCTCAATTTGGCATTGTAGATGTCAAAATTCCCAAGCCTTGTATTTTGAGAATTTTTTTATGAGAAAAATATATGATGCTTGTGGTGTTCAATTTCCAATATTGACAAATCAATTAATGGCTTTCTTGCGACTAAAGGGTAAAGAGGACGAGCTCAAAATTAGCATTGACGACAACTAGGCAGATTGGTATATGTCAAAAGATTACACCTACATTAGGGTGTATAGCTTATGTGGTCAACCACATATTCTTCCTTTTATTGTACCTAATATAATATCTACCTTAGATATTATTTGGTGAATTTTTGGAGCATTTTCCCCATTCAGGTAGTATGCCAAGGGATCTTTTCTACATGTGTATCTTAATATTAGTGACTTCTTGATTAATATAGCCAAAGAATATGAGAAGGATATTGAATTATTGAACTCATATAAGTTGTCAGTTAGGTTTGAAGCAAGAAAATCTGATCTAGAAGGATACTAAAACTATCCAAATAAATGTTCTAGTTTGGAGGCTTATGCCCATGAATTTTTGTTGAAAGAGGACCTTATGAGAAACTGTCAATCTTTGGAGGAGGTACAAATGGGAATATCAACTTACTTTAGAGTGCACAAGATTAAAAATATGAGGAGACTTGATGATCCTAATTGTAGACCCCTTCTACACTAGTTGGCCTCACCACCTTAATTTCCAAGATTCAGCCACATAAACACATGGGACATGTTCACATTAACAAAGCCTCCTGACGAGGGTCGACGCATATCGATGAGTTGGGGTTTCAAGCCTCTCTATGGACGACATCTATTTTTTGAGTTTCACAAGCATGACATGTGTTCCTCACATACATTCACACTCACATGGACCCACCAGTGCATATTTAAGGAATATGCTCCTGCATGAAAGAACCCACGACTAATGGCAATTTTGACAACTCACCTTTCAATTAGCCTATGTAATCATCATCATACCTACTTGAGCCGCCATGGTTTATTCTTCTGGCCTAGATGCAAAATATGTTGTAATTAGCCAATCAAAAAGACACTTGCCTACAATATGGGAGATTGAGAGATCATGTCCATGCCTAATTTTTTGGCATGTCAATCAATTGTAACTAAATATAATAATTCTATGATCAAAATGACCAAAGGTTATTCTATAAATCTTGGGGTCCTATAAAAGAAAAAGAGGTTGGACCATTGGACTTATGTTCAATAAGCTAAGTAATAATCTATAAATTCATAGAGGTTTTAGTTTCTAAGAGTAATACTCTATGGATTGTCGGTTAGAGGTGTATACTATGACATTTGTATTTTGGGGCATAGTCTCCAACCTTGGCATGTTTTCTCTTAATAAAATTTGGGGACTATGCCTATGTTGCATTTCACTTTTTGTTAATCTAAGTGTCCTATGCTAACTCTCTATAGGTCTGGTATAGTTTATTTATGTTGGTGCTATAATTTTTAATTTTATTGGGTGCATTTGTGATCATGACAATTTTTCTCTCCTCGCTATGCATCTAGTACAAAGGACAAATTTTATTGCTTGCAGCCTACTCCTTAGGAAGATATATTTTAGGGGTTTTCTCTTTTTATTTGACTCTTATATGAGCTATTTTTGTCTAGTGTAAAATATCATCATATACTATGTCCATGGGTGAAAAGGATCGCACACTCTTTAGGATTTTTGTGTCTTTATTTGGACCCTTGCAGGTGCTTCCTATGGTTAGGATATGAACATTTTTTCCCTATGTCTGGTGACTTTGGCATCTTGTTCTCCTTGTTAAAAATGAAGGGTTTGTGGTGCACTGTGTCTGTAGGAATTAAGATATGAACTGTTGGCATTAAGCATGATTGTCATTAGTGACAACACTTATTCTGAGTAGAACAGTGCATACTAAGCAGAATAGAGCTTACCGAGTAGAACAATGCATACCAAGCAGAACAAAGCATACCAAGTAGAACAGTGTATACCGAGCTCACAAAGTTTCACAGTGTTTACCGAGTGCTGCATGGTTAAATAGGAAATTTAGTTTCTACCGAGTAACACTGTATCTACCGAGTCTCCAGTATTTACTGAGTTCAAAACTATGACTAAGTGGTTAGTATGGATCGAGCCTCCACTTCTACCGAGTGCATGACGATGCCGAGTAACGGAGTGGATGCCGAGTATCAGAAAGTCACCGAGTTAGTTTGCAGTAACCGAGTAACTATATTTGGGCCGACTCAATAATACTTGTATTTACTTGTTTAAGAGCCGACTTTGTAATTGTTTTGCAATTGATTTGGATTGATATATGAACAATGTTTTATATCATATCAAAAGCAGATATAGCGAAGTATGAAAAAGAGAGAAAGGCAGAGATAAGTGAATTACAAAGGGCTACAGCAGTATAAGAAGCAGCAAAGATCTATCCATCATAGAAGGTGATTAGTACATCAGAGAATCTCAATTAGCAAGTACAATTGCAAGTAAGAGATCTACTGTTTCATCCTAACAGGTGAATCAACTTGAAATCCTTTAATTGGGTAGACTTAACAGTCTTTGTAAAATCTCTTAACCGAGTGCATACTTCATTGTATGTTTGTAAATCCTCTAACAAGGTGGACCTAGCAGTCCTTATTGCTCCTAACAGGGTAGATCATCAAAAGTGATCATTGTAAGCCTTAACCGGCCAACTTTATACTGCAGTATTGAATTTTTGTGGTTATCATCCCCACCCCAATTTTACTTTCTACTTGGAAGGTTTCTGGGTCACCAAATCTATGTGTCAAATTGATATGAATGCTTTTATGTTTTTAGTTTCTCATGCATGCAATTAGATCAATAAACTAAATGTTATCAAGATCTGAAATTGAAGTAAAAATTCAAAGTTACTGATTCACCCCTCCCCTCTCAGTAACTCGGTTAGTCTTGAATATTTCCAACAATTGATATCAGAGCTTTGTGGTTCTTAGGATAAAGTTTGACAACTTGAGTGAAGATCCAGGATAATGGAGATAGTCAAACTTAACAAAGTAATTGAAAATGAAAAGCTAGATCTGGAAATGGCCATAGCTAAATTCAAAGAAGCAAAAGAACATCTTTCCCAATCCCTAAGAAGAAGGAAGGAACTTGCAAATCAGATGAATGACCATCAATATGTTGAAGAAAAGATTGAAGACCTTTTCCCTTCAAGCAGCTCAGATGAAGCAAACAATGCTATCAAAGAACTCCTAGAAAAGAATGGATCTTTGCAGGAAGAAGTAAGAAAATTGAAAAGAGAATAGGAAATACACTCAACAAGATTTTGTGAAATCTTGGAACAAAGAAACAAAATGAAAGATGAAATAGATGGAAAGAACAACGAAATCTAGAATAAAACTCTTCAGCTAGAAAACCTTATTGATCAAATCTCCAATGCAAATGAAGAAATCTTGACTCTGAGATCAGAAAATGAAAATATAAGAGAGGAGCTGAGATCTGAAAAGAAAATCAATTTAAGAGTGATGAGTGATCTAGATGCTGAAAGGAAAATCAATGAGAGAATGTTGAAATCTCAAGAAGATATGAATCAGGTGTATGAACGAAACCTTCATAGGCAAAAAGGAAAAGTAGGACTTGGATACAAAGAAGAAGGTGAATCTTCCAAGAAAGGTACTCAAAAGAATCAGAAACCTACCCGTAATCACTGTGGCAAAATTGGTCATACTTCAAACAAATGTTGGAGTAATGGAAAAGAAAAATTCAATGGAAATTGCTACAATTGCAATCAGCATGGTCATAAAGAAAATGAATGCAAGGAGAAACCAAGATTTAAAGGAAAATGTCACAAATGTAACAAACAAGGTCACAAGGCATCCGAATGCAAATCTAAAACATTCAATCCAGCAGAAGAAATTATGAAAGCAATGTTTGGATGGGACTACAACACTTGGTGTAGATGTCATTACTATGGAGAATATGGACACATTGGCATGAACTGTGTAAAACATCACTTAAGAAAAAGGGACACCACTGTAAGATGTTTTAAATGCACTAAACTTGGTCATATAGCAAAAAATTGCATGAATGCTGGCGAAGTTGAAGATAGATAGAAGGAAAAAGTAGATAGCATCAGGAAGCAAATGAGACAACAATGGATTCCTAAACCTACCGAGCAAACCAGTCCAAGTAATGTAGTCACTCATGAAGGGAGTGGCTCTATGAACTCTAACTAGTCTCCAAGAAAGCACTAGAACTGTATCTTCATAGACATATTCCAAAATAGTTTCAGAACTGAATTGAAAGAAAATTCCAAATCAGTATGCAAGATACAATAGGATCACAGGAAGGTCGGTACCAATTGTCACCGAGAAAGGTCGGGAGTAACCTAACTTCATATGGTTACCAAGTAAGGTCAGAGCAGCATGAATTCCCATGATCGCCGAGTTGCGGAGTCTTCACTGAGCAATTAATTCATAGTGGATGAAAACCTATCTAGTTCTTACCCTAATTCGTACTGAGCATTAATGAAAAAGTTTTAACAAAAGGAGTGAAATCAAGTTCACTATTCACCGCGAACTTTAGCATATTGAAAGCAGAAAAGTCTCCTAGTGCAATCAAGCGTTTCGAAGCATATTTCAGAAATATATTCTCTTTCCTCAAATAATTTACTGTGTTCACTAAGCTACCATGGCATCATCCAGTGCTAAAGTGAAGAAAGGTTCAAAAATGTTAGTTCATGGAGAATGGAAAGCACCAAATTTCAAACTCATGCCCGCAGTTGCCGGAACCCTAGACCCGAGTGGAGGTCATTCTTGGATCCCTCCTAAGGTACTCCTTATTAACGATATTCATAGTCATTTTAAGTGTACAATTCAAGAGCTTGGAACCCTAGAGATAGATACTATTCATGAGGAACTGTGTCAATGGTGTTCTCAAACTGGAGCATCAACATTTGGAAGATAAGGGTTTAGTTCACATCACACACTTGCCTCGGAGCTTTCAGATAAAATGGGTCAGATATATCCTCAGCAGAGTACATGAAGGTAAAATATGGCTTGAGCAACCAGTAGAGATTACGAAGAAGATGATTCACCGAATCACTGGTCTTCCCATGCTCAACAAGGGAAAAATCTACAAAAACCCTAGGTTGGTCGGAACTGGAAGAGAAAACCCTAGCCAAGTGGGATGGTAGAGGTATGAAGATAAGCAACATTATTGATGCAGAATTGAAGTTTGGTATACATATCATAGCTCACAAGATATACAGTTCAAGTTAGCAGAACAGTGTTCCGTGTGAAGCAGTTGACCTAGCGTATAAGATTGTGAAGAACAATCTGTCATTTGACCTAGCAGATTTGTTATTGAAGTAGTTCAACAAAAATATGGAAAGCATTCAAACTTCTAAGAACAATCCATGTAAGTTTGGATCGCTGTTAGTTTGTTTATTTTTCTATGCTCAGAAGTTTTTCCCATCAAAAGGCACGGTAGTATGGAGAAAAGATGTGCCAGTTCTTTATCAGATGAATGAATAAATTTTAGAAATGGGTTACAATTTTGAAAGTATAATGGATAACTATTTTGAATCATTTAAAGAGAAAATGAACAATAGATTCTGGATTCCAGAGGAATTGGTGGAAAATTATAAAAATGATATTTGCTTCATGGTGGATTGTGATAATCTGTATATACAGGCAGAAAAACCAAGGATTGTACATGTGAAACCTCTTCCCTATGAGGTAAATATTGATGAAACCAAGAATATTATTGAAGCCCTAATTAATCAACCTGTTAATCCAAAGGCACCATATTTTGGGACATATGAAGAAGCTAAGGAGAGAATTGAGCTTAGTATAAAGCTTCCATAGGCGGTTAACAAAGGAAGAAAGAGGATGGCCAAAATACAAGCTAGCACACCTCTAATGTTAACTGAGGGAAAAGGAGAGGACTTTGAAGAAGAAGAGAAAAAGGATGAGGAGGAAGAAGAACATGTACCAGTAAAGAAGAAAGGAAAAGTAATTATCATCAAGGCACCCAAGCAATCCTCTGCAATATTTACAAGAAGGAGTGCAAGAGGCAATGTAGGCAAAGACAGTGAAGAAATAGTACTCAAAAGGCCTCCTCCTTCATTAAAAGAAAAGATCAAGAATTTGAGAGAAGGACCTGGAATTGCAAACTTCAAATCTCTCAAATATGAAATCAGATATGAGGAAGAGCAGCAGGAAATTGAAGATGTTGTTATTGAGAAAATGGGAAAATGGAAATACTCACCTGAAGAGATAGCTTCTCAAATCCCAGGAATTCTGCTAAATAAAATTAAGTTGAGATGGTCCAATGCAAGGCAAATTGTCAAGGACATCTATGCTCAAACCTAGAGGCAATTGATGCCAAGTTTGAAAAATGCTGAAATTAATAAGGCATTGATAGATAATGAAAATAAGATGACACTCAAATTCAACAGTTGTTTGATTTTGATCAAAGATATTGAGTCGGTTGTGAAGAGTGCCACTACCACGTGGAAAAAAATCTATAATCTTCACAAACTGAGTACTGAAACTATGATAATCAAGGATATTGAAGATGATAGTGATGAAGAGGAAGAAGATACCAAGGTAGACAAGCAAAGTGATGAGGAAGATAATATTGTTTGGATAGCTGTAGAAGTCATTGCCTCACTTCCTCACTCTCCAGCAAAAGTTGCTACATCTAGCCTGGAAATAACTTCAAGTATGATTGTGACAACTTCCACAGATACATCAAATGTCAAATCATCACTAGCACAACTCAATGTATCATCGACAGAAATGACTACCACCTCTTTTACCGAATTGTAGTCTCCTGTATCTACTTCAATACCTACTTCTGTATCAATTTTTCCAGCAGTAAGTACTTCAATTTTGGATACTTCAGTAAGTATTTCAGTTTTTGATTCTACAATTGTGAATACTTCAGTTTTGAGCCCATCAAGTATTCCAGTCGGTAGTTTATCATTTTTCACAGCTAGTCCTACAATGTCTACAATAACTTCTACAAAGGCATTAAGTGCAATAACAGTTGATCCTAAGGCTCAACCGAGTACAAGATTTTTTAGTAAGAATGTAGAAGAGGATATAGACTTAGATGAGGAGATAGAGATTCCAAAATTAGACTTTGCAAATCTTTCAGCAGACCAAATGCAAAACATTGGTGAACTCCTCCAGAAGAAAGCAAAGCAGAATAAACTAAAAGAAGAAAGGGACAAGGAATATAAAATTATTGAGGATGCAAAGGATATTTTGTTAGAAGCATTAGGTATTAAAGTTGATTCCTCTCAACATATTTTGTTACAGTTAGCTGAGGCAGTGAACAAGTTCAATGAGGATTCCTCTGGGTCAGAAAAGATTCTTGAGAAAGCTGAGAAGAAGTTTGACAATAAAGTGCTTGAGCATGTTGCTCAGCATATAGCTATTAGTCAGGCAGAATTATCTTCAATTTTGACAAATATTGAGTCCTCCTATTCCAATGTTACCTCACTTTTTGCTAAGCTATGTAATGTTGCCGAGTTCACTAAGGAAGTCAAGGATAAATTGAATAAGATTGATGAGGATCTGAAGGACAGTGTACAGAAGTTGCAACTTGAACCTAGTTCAAGCTCTGCACATCATATGAAAATCACATTCCTATCAAATAGGCAGTCGGAATTATTAAAAGAGGACACAAAGATCTAGTCAACACTGCTAGATATTCAGAACATGATCCTTCCCGTCATGGACATAATGCAAAAGCACATTGTTCACTCAAAAACATTACTCCATGACAATCAATTTTCCATTGCAGATCACATGATTGAACTCTCTACAGAAGTCCAAATTGCACTCCAAACATGCAAGATTCTGCAAGAGAATTGGGATAGAACTCTGGCACTAATCATGAAGGTACATTCTGATTTTCTTTCACATTTTGGATTCTCCCTGTAAAATACTTGTATATACACCTTTGGCATTATTGTCAAAAAGGGGGAGAAAATGTATAGGAGAAAGTGTATAAGATTAAGGTGTGAAATACGAAAGGGGGAGAAAGTACTCTATATAAGGGAGTCATGAAATGTATAAACAACAGTTTGACAAAGATAAATTTTGAAAAATCTAAAACAGATTCAGCATGATTCTTGTATATAAGTTTTGGCAATAAGTGTTTTTGTCACTAATGCCAAAGGGGGAGATTGTTGGCATTAAGCATGATTGTCATTAGTGACAACACTTATTCTGAGTAGAACAGTGCATACTAAGTAGAACAGAGCTTACTGAGCAGAACAGTGCATACCGAGCAGAACAGAGCATACCGAGCAGAATAGTGTATACCGAGCTCGCAAAGTTTCATAGTGTTCACCGAGTGCTGCACGGTTAAACAGGAAATTCAGTTTCTACCGAGTAACACTATATCTACCGAGTCTCCAGTATTTACCGAGTTTGAAACTACGACCGAGTGGTTAGTATGGACCAAGCCTCCACTTCTACCGAGTGCATGATGATGCCGAGTAATGCAGTGGACGCCGAGTATCAGAAGTCACTGAGTTAGTTTGCAGTAACCGAGTAACTATATTTGGGCCGACTCAGTAATACTTGTATTTACTTGTTTAAGAGCCGACTTTGTAATTGTTTTGCAATTGATTTGGATTGATATATGAACAATGTTTTATATCATATCAAAAGCAGATATAGCGAAGTATGAAAAAGAGAGAAAGGCAGAGATAAGCGAATTACAAAGGGCTACAACAGTATAAGAAGCAACAAAGATCTATCCATCACAGAAGGTGATCAGTACATCAGAGAATCTCAATCAGCAAGTACAGTTGCAAGTAAGAGATCTATTGTTTCATCCTAACAGGAGAATCAACTTGAAATCCTTTAACCGGGTAGACTTAACAATCTTTGTAAAATCTCTTAACCGAGTGCATACTTCATTGTATGTTTGTAAATCCTCTAACAAGGTGGACCTAGTAGTCCTTATTGCTCCTAATAGGGCAGATCATCAGAAGTGATCATTGTAAGCCTTAACCGGCCAACTTTATACTACAGTATTGAAGTTTTGTGGGTATCATCCCCACCCCAGTTTTACTTTCTACTTGGAAGGTTTCTGGGTCACCAAATCTAGGTGTCAAATTGATATGAATGCTTTTATGTTTTCAATTTCTCATGCATGCAATTAGATCAATAAACTAAATGTTATCAAGATCTGAAATTGAAGTAAAAATTTGAAGTTACTGATTCACCCTCTTCTTCTCAGTAACTCGGTTAGTCTTGAATATTTCCAACAATGAACCTCTAGCCAGAAAGGGTCAAGCCTCTACAAATGCCATCTTATACATTATTAGCCCCACTCTATGAGCTTTGATATGGTGAATCACCTCCATTAGATTATAAGGTTGTTTATTAAAGGTTTTCCCCTTCCTTTTCTCCAAATGACACTCATGAAGAGCTAACTTCTAAAATCTTGGAGGTTGTTTTATCCATTCCATAGAATTCTCCCTCTTTATCGAGCCTTTATATGAGATTATCTATTTTATTTTAATGTTATTTACAAGTATGGTGTAGGGATTGTAAATACATTAAGAGATCACACTCTTGGGTCTTGTAGAGCCCAAAGTGCAAAAGGATTTGAGATATCCTTGTCAGTTGGTTCAAGTTCAGAAGATTATCAAGAATTGGAGTTGGCTTCTCCATAGGTAATTGAATGATCAACTTAGTTACTATTCATTAGTGTAAATCCTTTTAGGAACCAACATATGCCTAAGAGGCAAAATCTCCATGTCCAAGGGATATTTAGATTTACTTGTGAACTTGCAAAAGATATTTTTGATTCATAGTCATGAGTATTTGATTTACTACCTTATTCCATATCAACAATGTCTTCCTTTGATTGATGTGTAATTTCTAGTGTTGATTCTTGTGATATAATTGGTTCTTCTTGACTTGGAATGTCTTCCTCTGATTGATGAAGAAGCCTCCCAAATGAATCTAGTGTAAATAATTCTTCATTCTCAAGTGATCAAAGATGGGATTTTCATGAAGTTGTGGAATAGAGTCTTGACCAAATATTAGATTGTCATACTTAGGTGTCTCTATGTTTGAAGGGACTAGAGACGTGTAGATCATGATCAAGTAGAAAAGGACCAATTGATTTTAATGAATACTCTTTAGATGGTCTGTCCTTTTCTTCCTTCATATCTTGAATTTGGTATTGTAAAGATTGAATCTGCTTTGTGAGGATTGTGATATGATTCGCTTCTTCATTGTTTTCATGATCCTAGTATCTAGACCACTCATTTTCAAACATGATATTATAGTTTAGACTATCTTGATCCTCTTGTCTAAGTGATTGAGGTGAAGATGTAGTTGTGATTTGTCTCTTAATATCTTGAATTTGATGTTCCAAGGAGGTCATGAGCATGCATGTGATCATAGAGGAATAATAAAAAATGCAAGTTTTTCATATTTTTTAAGGTTTTTTTCTAGGTTAAATAGTAATTTGCATTTTCGGAGGTCTTCAAAGCATTTTTGGGTGTTGAAACCATCGTTGGTCCCTAAAATTAGCTTTCTAGAGGCACTTTAGAGGTTGAAATTAGATTTATTGGAGACCTTTCCAATGTTGAAAATGGTTCACAATTTTGAGCATAAAGTCAAAAGTTATGGCCCTACCAAACTGGGGTAGATTTTTTTAAAGAAAAAATTATTGTTTTTGATGTTTTTAAGATCTTATTGTTGTTGGAAATGATGAAACCTATTCTGGGCCATGAAAATTAGATGACCAAAGTTTGATATGATGATGATCAATTTCTAATGCTCCAAAGTTGATGAATTTGTGCAAAGATTTGTATTATGAAAGGATTGATAATGATAGATGACAATTTAAGAGGTCTAAGTGAGGGTAGATGATCCCTAGTGATGACCTGTAAAACCATATGCAAGGATTGATATGGACAAGATCAAAAGCACTAAGAGGTTTGATAAGAAAATGATCAAATTAACCAAGGATAATGACAACAAGGTGCTAACATCTGATTTCAAGAACTATGATGATTTGACCTAAAAGAATATTGAAAAGGGTGCTAGAATTGATGACTTAATTTATCTAACACTATACAAAAAGGTTGTCTGCCCCTGGTACAAAAATCTTCATATGACTCTCTGATTATACTATATACAATCTAGAATTCTATACCATACGATTCAAGGACACCATACGATCCAAGACCTAGTTCATACGATTCAAGACTCACCATATGACATAAGAAAGGGTTTAATATGATTTAAGGTTTTCATACGATCCAAGATAAGGTTTGGTACAATTTAAGGTTTTCATATGGCCTGGGATAGGTATCTGTATGACTCAAGATTCTTATACGATGAAAGACAAGGTGCCATATGACACAAAATTCTCATATGATGAAAGACAGGGTATTGTACAAGCCAAGGTTTACTCCTTATGAATTTCTGACTGACTAAGTATTCTACCATTGATGTTAAGGTAAATTTGATGTTTTCCTCTGTGTTTTCAGATGAATTTATCATAATTAGTGATCATGAACACACACATCAGATATAAAACAAAATTGTCTTGGCTCTAAGATTTGTAAATAATAAGTTTATGTTCAAAATGTTTTCAAAAATTATTTTTACGGGTATAACACAAGTCAAGCACATTGAAGAAAAGCTATCTTTTAGAGTGGCTACAATGCTAATCTCATGGGCTCATGCTAAGTATATATGTCCATCTAAAGTGAATTGTCCCCATTGTCGAACAAGTAATCTCAAGTGGAGATGATAATAAATTAAAATAAATTATAGATCCTTAAAGGAGTGTGTGGGTAGGGGACCCCTGTTGGGGCTTTCCAAAGTTCATGGTAGTGACATCCAAGAAATATCCACCTCACTCCAAAGGGTATACAAATGGTGAGTGTAAAATCTTCTAGGGGAAACACAACCCCTATGCACCATGAAAAAAAACCAAGGCTAAAAAGGATGATACTAACTTAAGGATTTAGATCGGGTTCCCATTCAGGCCGATGTGGCCTCTCCTAGAAGAGAATATTGCTCTATGTCTTGTGTTCCAAAATAGAACCCCACACTATACTAGCATTATAAACACTATCACTAGTATCATAATTCTTATACACATCATATGTAACATGTTTTAAATCCATCATCCATCACTTCATCCTCCCATCATTTTCTTGCAAATAATCCTTTTCAGTATTCTCTAAGATCTCAACACCAACATGTTTACTCCACCCGTTCCCTCTAAAATTTGTAAGAAATAATCATTTTCAATATTTTCTTGCAAATAATCCTTTTCAATTTCTAATGATACATATCCTTTCAAAGGCATTCATTGTTCTAGCAAACATGAATTACATCCCTGCAAGGAGTTACCTATTTTGCAACGAGATTCCATAGCCGATAACCAACTAAATATGAGTGAAGGCTTCACAACTGACCACCCACAAGTGATTATAATAAGTTTCCTTTACTTTCCATTTTGCCTTCAAATTGTCAAATTGCAACCAAGAAGATGAACTTCGATTAATTAATTGTGTTATTTTGTTGATAGCCTCAGCCCAAAATTCTTCTCCCAAACCTACACATGAGAGCATGCTACTAGCTTGCTTCATAATTGTCTTGTTCAAACTTTCTATGCCATCGATTTTGTGTGATGAAAATATCACAATTTCAATACCATTTTCTACAAAAGGTGATCAAATTCGATGGAACAAGAACTCACCACCACTTCCATTTTCAAACCCTTGATTTTATTTTTGGGTTGGTTTTAAACAAGTGCTTTGAAATTTTTTAACTTGTCAAATGCTTTAGTTTTGAACTTAAGATATAAAACCAAATATTTATAGTACATTCATTTAGAAAAATAATAAAATAGTTAGACCCACCAATTGACATTACCTTCATGGGGTCGAAGATAGTTGAATGCACTATATCCAATAGTCATATTTTACATTTCTTGATGTAGAAGCTAATCCTTTTCAACTTGCCACATATATGGTGATCACATGTCTCCAAATCTAGTGATTTCAACTCCAAGATATGATCCTCTTTTTGCAAAATCTCAAGGCCTTATTTGTTAATGCAACCGAGCCTCTTGTGCCAAAGCTCTAAGTCCCTATCTGCAATTGTCTTTGTATCTCTAACTTTAGTATGACTCTCTAGCACATGAAAACTAACTGATTTGCTGCACCTAGTAATTGCCAAGGTGTCTTTTGTCATTTTCCATCTACTTGGTTCAAAAGTGATTCTACATCATTGAGAATCCAATTGTTCAATTGAAATCATATTTTTCTTGAGTTGAGAGACATATCTAACATCCCATAGAAGACAACTATTTCCATTTGTTAGTTCCAATAAATATTCCATTTTCCAATAATATCACAGGATTTATAACTACCTAGATAAATCTTACGAAAATTGTCTCTTCAAATTTTTTTGAAATAATCCCTACATGAAGTCACCTAAAAAGATGCTCCCAAATCCAACACCCAAACATTTTCTATAGATTCTCCCATTGCTTGAATAAGAGCACCCACATCTTCTTCATATGCTACATTTTCTTTTGGTTAATTTTCAGCTTTCTTAATGACTAATAATTTCATTTAACATTGTCTTGCTTACCATAATACTAGCAACCACTATCTCTACCTTTTGATCTTGATCTTCCTCTCTTTTGTGACCTCCCCTTATTGCTGGTTATCAAAGTGCCTTCCAAGGAAGTTCCTTGATTCCTCCTTCTCATATCCTCACTATTAAGACTTGTGAAAATATCATCAAATTTTAAAACACTTCCCCTCTTGCCAAACACAATAGCCATCACAACTCCTTCCCAACTATCGGCTAGAGACAACAATATCAAAATGGCCTTGATTTCATTATCTTAGTTTATTGGTTGATCAATGTGTTAAATCCACTTAAATGACCTGACAAATTACCTCCTTCCTTCATCTTCAAGTTGTATAGTTTGTTCATAAGAAAAAAATTATTGACATCAAAGTCATCTCATAGATATCAAACAATTTTTCTCATAATCCTTTTGTCATTTTCTTTGTTGCAATATAGAACATCACATTACTGGAAACGGAAAGAACTATGGTTTCCACTATCTTCTTATCCATTTTCTCCCACTCCTCATTAGACACCAAAACCAATTTCTTTTCCTTTCCTTCTAGTGTTATTGCAAGATGTTTTTGCACCAAAAAACCTTATAGTTGTAGGTTCAGCATTGTAAACTTTTGCACAAAAAGTTTTCAATTTTCCATTTGCCTACCTCTTGTATGTTTTCTCAATTTCTTCACATCTCCTTGACAATGATACCAATTGTTGAGGTTTAAGAGCAGATTAAATTATTAAATAACACCTAAATAGAAAAATAGAGACAAAAATAGTCATAAGATTAACATAACAGAGCGAATTGCATGGTTTACAATCACAAGCTTCATTTACAAGAAAATGGGACAATATTTTATAATTGATGTTGGAGCAGATACAGATTCAATTCCTAACATATATACAAATTCTTTCTCTCCAAATATGAAGAGTCGATAGGGGGAGACTGTGTAATAGTCCAGTTGCCATTAGACTTCACATACTCAACACTCTTATCTCTTTTGGAAATCAATTTAAATTCCACTAATGACCTGATGCCTAATGATTCGCTTACTATCAAGTGTTTGGTTTTGTTGATTCTCTTTAGTTTCTCCCAATTGTACCATTGGATATGACTTAGGATGAAACTTGATGTCCTTCATACTTACCACCGTTTGGCTAATTGCTTTGTTTAATGAAAAACCCCAAATGTGCTAGCCTTTAGATCATTAGACTCTTAACAAACATAACTATTGACTTCGCCAAAACTGAGCTTCAATCTAGATACAACACAAAACCCATAACAAGCTAAGAAATAAAATTTAAAGTAAAACCTCTCAAATTAATGTCTTTGTTTGTGTTGTAACACCTTAATTGTTTCAATGGTTTTGTGGATTCAATGCATCTAATATTTCATTAGATTTGATATTTCAGACGTTAACTTAGGTTCTTAGGTGTAAGACTATTGTGTTGTTGATACTTGTTTCAACTTCTTCATTTGATTATTAGAATGTTGAGGTAGTTTAGTTCCTACTATAAAATATTTAATTGAAGTATGATATAGTGGAATCTCCAGGTTTATTTAAAAATTAATATTAACATAAAAATAAAAAATAAATGTCTATGGTCACAAATAGATTCCTCGAGCCAACTATTATTCTACATGCATTATAGTAACAACTGTGGACAAATAGATAATTAAAATAGTGCAAGGAAAGCATAATGTCATCAAAACTATCTTTGATCATAATCATATTTTAATTTTTAAAAAATAGATTAGAAAACAAAGAATGTAATATACAATCCAACATCTCTTCTATGAAATTGAAAAGTTATACACGTCTCATACATATATTTACAATAATAATAAAAGTACAATAGTAATTTGTAGATCATCTAGCTAATGAGCAATGAAAGATATATAATAATAATTTTTTTCCAAAATTATTAGAAAGTGTAATACAATATTAACTGATTTGTAAAACTACTCAAACCAACAACTAATTGGAAACTTACTGAATGTTCATTATCCTTCAGAATATATTGTCAATTTTGAAAATTAACAATTAAAACAGGGTTAACATTATACTGAGGAGTTAACAAATTAATTGAAAATAATTGTTGTTCAAAACTAAGGAAAAAATCATAAAATAAAGATTGTATCTATAATCTGCATATACAGAACTGAATGCATATCTCAACTGACAAATGCTTACATTGGAGCTTGCAAACTACAAACTGTTGATTAGTTGAACAAACACAACTTTACATTCATGGTTTAAGATGCATGTCTTCAAAGTTTACATGCTACTCTTTCTTGAATTCAGACAAACAACTGATGAATTATGTTGCTCTTGTTTGAATTTAGACAAACCAATGACAAATTGTCTTAACAATTAATTCAAGCTTTATCATTGGAATGGAAACGAAAAGGTGGGAAATATTCTTTGTACAGACCGATACTTGGTGGTGTTGCAACAAATGTAATACCTGAAGCCAAAGCAATCAAAGATAAGAAAATATTTAAGGACCATCTTAAGTATACAAAATTTGAAACCCATTGCAATCAAAAGATATCATATTCTACGCAAAAAAATAAAGAAAATCGATCAATTTTTCAAGACAGAGGTTTGTTTGGCTTACTGTTCTTTCTTTAATGGTTCATCAGGTTGAGGCTATCTTCCTTGATTTGAGAAATTTAAGGAAGCCACTGAGACTAAAATATAAGATTGCACTTCAGGACATTGAAACTGTTCTTGCTGCAACTTATTATCTCCCCTGCCTCTAGACAAACTAAAGGATGTTAGGGTCACTAATCCAAATCAACACTGAAGTATAGTTTAATGAGAAAGATGTATATATAATGAAAATGGTTGTAAAGGAGGAAGGCATTTCCTGGCCACTAACATTGGATGGTGGCCCACGGGTTGAATCAATGCATAAGAGTGTTTTCCCATAAATGCATGAGATCTTGTGTAGTAGCTCTTGGTTATGCTGGTTTAAAAAATTCCAAATTAAAAATGCATAATTCTAATAGAATAAAAGCATCAAAATTTTGACTGTTTCCAAAAAATAACATACACTGAAATGAATGTAAACAACCATACCAGAATTGTGAAGTATGTTTTTTTACTTCTTTGGCCTTGGGACTTCAAGATGGAAAATGAATTGGATGAGCTACCCTTTTTCTTTTGCTTGAATCTGCTATTCAAATTATGAGTCCCATCTTTTGGCATCATTATTTTTTAAATTTTTGAAGACATAATGAGCAATATATTTTGATCAATCAAATCACCTCGGTTCAGTGAAAATCTGAAATTCCATACTCCATAGAACTGTTGGTGGAATTTAAGAATTTATCACCTATCTTCTATTAAGCATTCTGAAGGAATTGTATTGTGTCATATGCTCTATGAAGTTTACTATCAGGGTAGTGGAGCCAATATCCACCAGTTCTGAACAATCCTTTTATCAAGAGTACTTTCCGTTGTTAATCCTGTATTACCAACCAAACAATAATTAACATTTTTTTAATGCTAACACTTTCAAATGTTAAAATGGTAGACATGTATCTTGAGACTTATATTAAAAGTGGGAAGGTCGATAACTTATTTTTTCTCAAACTCCCTACCAAGATCAATTATAACTTCCTTGGCCCTTTGGAAAGATTCATAGAAATTCCTTGTTATGCAACACCTCCCCCAATAGTTTTAAGTGGCTCAGCTGTCATAAAAACTAATAATATTCACAGAAATTTCTTGTTAAGAAACACCATAATGAAAAAGAGAGCTCAAACAAGCTCTTCTTTAAACAATATTAAAAGGTGAGAAAATAAAAGGTGAGTACCAGCTATTTCTGGAAGAGCAGATTGGAATAGGATACCATATACAAATTTGTGATTTCCCCACACTCCAATAAAAATTTGCTAAAATAACTGAGAAAATTGAATTAAAATCTTGTACACCAAAAGCATATCAGTAATCAATAGACAGGAATAATCTTGTGTTGAAGGAAGAAAGAACGTATCATCTTCATATGAAACAAACCTCTGGTAAGTCAGAGTCTTCAACACCTTTATTCTCTAAGTGAATTTTATCCCACTCAACTTTTTGACTTGCAAACATATTGAAACTAACTTTGATAACAGAAAATATATTAAAATTTCAAGGAGAGACACTGATTCTTATTGCAAATGGAATGTTAATAAAAAGTTAGAACTCAGGATAAGATCTGTGAGCTTTGACAACTTATTCAAAGATGTTGGAATGGTGCCATTGAAGAGTTATACTTCAGATTAAGATATACGAGCTTTGATAGCCTACCATTATAACAAAGATCAAGATATATTAAACTAGAGATGTTACCAATCTCTCTTAGAATCTGACCAATGAAATTAGAGACGTACAAGCTTAAATACCTTAAATTGCTGAGCTTGTGAAAGTGTGAAGGGATGGAAAGAGGAGGGAAGAAGGAATTGGCTCTAGATAGTGCAGTTGGAATAGTTTCCCACGAAGTTCCCTCCACATCATGAATGGATAGATTATGACGTTCGAATAAGGATAAATTATGTGATCTTGTGCGGTACCTCTTGTCTTGGCTCTAGCAATGGCTGTGCTGGTTTCAAAAATTCTAATTTAGAAATGTATAATTCTATTAAAATAAAAGCATTAAAAAATTGACCGTTTCCAAGAAAACATAGATTGAAATGAATGTTGAAAACCATACTAGAAATATGAAGTATGCTTCCGCCATACTTCTTTGGCTCTAGAGTTTCCTCATTCGTTAAGATTTGCACTTACTTGGCCTTGAGATTGTAAAAGATCTTTCCATAGTGTTCAGAGGCATAACTAGAGCATTACTTATGTCTAATTAATGAGTCTTCCCTTGAACCTGCTATTCCATTTATGAGTCCCATCTATCTTTCTTTTATTTATTTTTGAAGACATAATGAGTAGTATAATTTGATGGAAAAAAATAATCTCTGTTCAATGAAAATCTGAAATTTAAGCATTTATCACCTATATTCTAAATTGGCATTGTGAAGGAATTTAAACATTTATCACCTAGTTGTACCTTTCATATGCACTGTGGAGTTTACCAGCCCAGGTAATTCATTCAAGTCAGTCGAGCCAATTCATCATTCCACTTGAGAATTTTCTGTAGTTAATTCTGTATTGCCACCCAAGCAATAATTAAGGATAACACTTTGAAATGCTAAAATAGTAGATATTCATCATGAGGCTTGATAACAAAAGTGGATGCACCTTTCTTACCATTCAAATCAATTCTGAAATGCCATGAATTTTGTGCTTTCCTCACAAAGATTGCTTAATTTTTCAACATCAAGATGTTGTGTCTTGCAATGCCTCTCCCAAGTATAAAAAAAGACCTGTTTAATTTTTCAACAATCTTTTTCTCAAGAAATTTTTTTTATATTTTATGTGTTTAATTGACATGCAGGAAAGCTTTTCCTAAGAATGTAATCTAGCAAGAAGCAAAAAAATACTTGAAACATATCACATACTATGATTGTCCATTAAAAAGATTATAGCAAACCAATTTCCTTATTTCTTCAAAATCTTGCGTTTGACTTCAATTTACTAGTTGTTTGTTTTACACTCTCAAGAAAATAGAATACTATTTCAAAGAACTATTTCATTTCTTAACAATTTGAAACATTAACTGAATGTCCTAAACCAGCAAGTGGATAGAATAACATACTTTTTCTCACTCCTTACTTGGACACAACAGATGGATTCCCTCAGAAATTGTGAACTAAAGATGGTGATTACAATTGCAAATCCCTCATATACAAATCCCTAAACATAATTTAGCTAAACAAATTTGAAATTACATGATAGGCTTATGTTTGCTCGTGTACCGAAAGTTTTGAAATCAATATTCCTATTTCTTGAAGCCACTATGTGAATTCATTATTGGTATGGAAAATACGCAATAAAAAATAAGAATTGGAGTAACTTGGAGCTTAAATTTGTATCTATGTAACTCTGAAGACTTGTTCCAATTGGGACATTGCTGACTTGCCATTAAAACCTGGTCAGAAGATGCATGAAGATAATCTTCATTAGAATTGTACAGACTTGTATTAGAATTGTACAAAATCATCAACATGATAAGAAAGAATTAGAACATAGAGAAAATTTATGAACTAAACATATTATTCTCTAGTGGTGGTTTGAATATGGCATTTAGCCTATGTTGAAAATAGGTTTATTGGAGATGATGATCACAAAATATCTTATATCATACAATATTTTTCTGAATGTTTTAAAAAGAGAATCAGTAATACCATCCAAAAATTTTAAGGATTTTGCACTTCAGATTGGGAGAAGCACAACACCGAAATTAGAATAGAAAATCCAAAATATTAATGGTCTCAAGCTGTGAGAGTTTGGTGAGGTTATTTGTGAACTTTGATAACTTACTTAAAAATGTTGGAATGGTGTCATTCAAAGAATTAAAATGTAAGTTCCACAATTTAAATCATTGTAATCCAAACAGTCCTTTAAGGACTACTTGCTGTTGTTATTATTTCTATATTGCCAACCAAGCATTAATAAACATTTTATTAAGCTTAACACTTCTAAATGCTAAAGTAGTAGATATTAAAAGTGGAAGCATCCTTATTAGCATCTTAACAATTTCAAATGCTAAAATAGTAGATATGCATCTTGAGGCGTCATATTACATTAGGGAAAAATATTAATTGACTTTGTACTCATGTCACTCTGGAAGCGCCAACATGACAAGAGGATATTGCTCCACTTGGGACATTTCTGACTTGCAATTGAAACCTGAGTTAAAGATGCATGATGAGTGACTTCATTAGATTCGTACAAACTATTTTAAGTTATTGTATAAAATCATCAAAATTATTTGGAAAATTTGTGATTTAATATATATTTAAAATCGTATTAACATAAAAAAAATGTATGAACTAAACTTATTCTTCTCACCTGGTGGGCTGAAAATCACCATTTATGGTGGATTGAATATATAGATGAAGATCAGAAAATATCTTATCTTGTATGACACCATTTTTTTATAAATGTTTGAAAAAGAGAATCAATAATATCATCCATAACTCTGAAGGATTTTGCACTCCAAGATTTGGAGAACCACAACACCCAAATCAGAACTGAAAACCCAAATGCATTGCCCATTCCCATTCCCACATCCCACCATATATCCTCCTCTAGCACGTCTTTATTTTTTTCGTCATCACTAGGAGAAACAAAATGATTTCCTGAGCATGACACATTGATTTGCAGGCCACATAAATCTGAATTGTTGGAAAATGATGAGGAATCAAATGTCATCATTTGTCCCCCTTGTGGTATGCTTCCCCATAACTTATTATGTGACACATCAAAGTAACTCAAATATGTGAGATTTTGCAGATCAATAGGAAACATCCTAGACAATTCATTTCTAGAAAGATCAAGTGATTGTAATTGTACCATATCTCCCAAAGATTTTGGAATTTCACTACTGAAATGATTTCTTGAAACATTGAGAATTATCAATCCTTTGAGAGATTCAATATCAGGAGGTATTATACCTGACAAATTGTTATCTGATAGATCAAGACATTTTACCAATCTCAAAATTCTCTCATACTTCATATCTTGTCCTTTGTTCTTAATGATTATACTATCTATATAAGTCACACTCACATTCATAAAATTTAGTTCAAGAGTTTCTGTGTTTTCCGTTTGATTTTCCATTGAAGTCAAGTTCATAAAGCCACTTGGAATACCACCTGAAATTTTGTTGCTTTACATATCCAATATTTGAAGATTTTGCAAGTTTGATAATTCTGAAGGTATGTTGCCAACAAGTTTGTTAGATTTTAGTATTAGGATTTGGAGGCTTTTCAAGCTTTCAATCCAAGTAGGAATGCCCTCATGAATATTATTATTCCTCACATCTAGGGTCTCCAAAGAACTACAATTCACAAGGGATGATGGTATGCTCCCTTTTAGCCCATTAAGACCCAATTTCAATGTTTCTAGAGAAATCATGTTACCAAATATATTTGGAATTGTGCCTGTGAGATTATTTTTTTCTAGATCTAACATGGATAACGCAAAGCATTGGTTTAAACTCAAGGGAATCTTTCCACTAAGCGTGTTATTTGACAAGTCTAGAAACTGCAACTAATTTGACTCACAAATTGTAAGTGGAATGGGTCCATCAAATAAATTATCTGAAAGATCCAACAAGTTCACATTTTGTAAAGAAAAAGGAATATTTCCTTGTACCTTATTGCTATGCAAATCAATAACTTCAATTCCAAACAGCGTGAAGGGTAGATTACCTACAAATTGGATAGAAGAAAGGTTGAGATAAGAAAGGGACTTCAAATCCTAGAGCCAATCAGGAATATTTCCACTCAGAGAGTTTTGAGACAAATCTAATGATGCTAAAGAGTATTGAGTTGAAATGAATGATGGAAAGTTCCCTTCTATGTTGCAAGATCCCAAATCTATTGATTCAAGTTGAAAATTGGGAATATAAGTGGCATAGAATCTTATAGTCAAGATATTCCTTGAAAGATACAATCTTTGAATATTGGGGGTTTTATCAAAAAAGAAAGTGTGTAAATTCCACTTAATTTGTTGTTGCTAAGAGCAAGTTGTGTGAGTTTGGTGAAGTTACCTAAGATGTTTGGGATGGTGCCACTCAAAGAGTTATAACTCAGGTAAAGATCTTTGAGCTTTGACAGCTTACCCAAAGATGTTGGGATGGTGCCACTCAAAGAGTTATAACTCAGGACAAGATATGTGAGATTTGACAGATTTCCTAAATTTTTTGGGATGGAGCCATTCAAGTGATTAGAAGGCAGCTTAAGATATGTTAAGCTGGACAGCTTACCCAAAGATGTTGGTATGGCACCACTCAAAGAGTTAGAACTCATGTCAAGATATGTGAGCTTTGACAGCTTACCCAAAGATGTTGGGATGGTGTCATTCAAAGAGTTATAAGTCAGGGCAAGATATGTGAGCTTTGACAGCTTACCCAAAAATGTTGGGATGGTGCCACTCAAAGAGTTAGAACACAGGTCAAGATGTGTGAGCTTTGACAGCTTACCAAAAAATGTTGGGATGGTGCCACTCAAAGAGTTAGAATGCAGGTCAAGATGTGTGAGCTTTGACAGCTTACCCAAAGATGTTGGGATGGTGCCACTCAAAGAATTAGAACTCAGATGAAGATATGTGATCTTTGACAGCAGAAAAACAAAGTTTGTTCACGACATTGCATTGAATTTTCCACAGTTGTACGTCCAAATTTATGACGTTTAATAAAATTGTTCAAAGTCATTTGGATAAAGACAACGAATAACGTGTGTTTTACGGCTTTGGATTGAATAGTCTTCTGGACTTCCAATTTTCACACATAGATAGAAATATGTGGCAATAATGTTGTGCAAATATCAGCACTTGTTCAAGATAAATTATATTTTTTAATAAAAAATTATTAAATATGATTTTAATTTAATAAATATTAATAAGTGTGGAAAGAGTTTTTAAGATAAATGATAACATCCTTTATTTAATTATCTTAGATATTGTGGGTTTTTCTAGTGAACATTGCAAGAAAATTGTAATTGTTCTTAAAGTAATATTTACATACAAAAATTTAAAATAAATCTGAATTAAAAATCTAAACATTGCAAGTTTGCAATTTTTTTATAAAAAAAATAAAATAAAATCTTAATTAAAAATTTGAATTGCAAGTTTGTAATTTTTTTATATAAAAGTTTTTATTAAATTTAATTAATTTTTTAAAAATATTTAAAATATTATAAACATTAAAATAATAAAATCTAAACATTTATTAATAATTTAAAATTTGAAGTGAATATTTAAAAATATTGAGTTTTTAATATATTAAATTTTAAAAAATCTAGACTTAAATAAGTCGATAGGCTTTTCTATTATGGGCATCACCCATGACGAAATTGTCTGATAGAATAAAAACTCCGATCAGTCAATTATAAATGGGGAGAAGCACAGGCCGACAAAGTTTTTCAAATTTCTTTTCCTTCCTCATCTCTAGTTTGCTGAGATTTTGAGTGACATGGTACGGGATGTTCAAGTTAAGGTCCTGCATTATGGGCATTCAGTTGGTCATTGAATGTGAAGCTTGTGTGTTCTTGCCTATTCAGTTGCTTATTAAATGAACAACTGAATACTCATTACTCTGTCCACCCATTATCCCCTCCTTACTGAATACTGATTACCCATTTACCCTATAAATAACGTGGTCAAGAAACCTCAATAGACTCTTTGTTTACCAAAGGTGTCATAGCATACAGGTATTAACTGTTTTCTTCTGCAATGTCTCTATTTTCATTTTGATGGATTTATGTGCAAATAAATTTGCTTCCTCAAGCTTGTAATATGGTTTCAATTTATCTATGTTTCCCTCTATATGCAGTGCCCCATTTACCCAACAGAGAGGACTCCATCAATTTTGTTGACCTGGTTTTTCTAGGTAACTTTTTATGCTTTAAATTATGGGTTCTCTTTATTGAGGTGTAATTTGGAGACTTGTTTTTGCCTCATTGTAATGCATTTGGTGAGATTATTCCTTTGTAAAGTCACTTATTCCCCTGGAGGAGCTTTGTGTTTCCTCAAATGTTTACACTTTGCAGTAAGTTCATATGCAATTAGCATTCTTTAATTCGTATTTTTAAATTTAATTAAATGTTTTACTAGAAATATCTTGAGACAATGATATTGGAAATTTGGAGTTTGGATTTGAAGTGTTTTCCTTTAGGGCCTGTTTGGTGCATGGAATATGGGCTCTAATTCTGAAATAGCATTTTTGGATTATTGAATTCCATGCATGTTTGTGTCCATCCAAACATGTAGGAATTGAAATTTTGAAATTCTAATTTTTCCCACAAAATGGGCATTTCATCTTCCATTTGAAAAGGTGGAATTAGAAATTCTCATTCTAATTCGACTTTTCAAATGCTCATTTTATGTGTCGTCGGGTCCGCTTGCTGTTTATAATTTTTGGCGTTCGAAATAGATTTCATTTTACACTGAAATTCTCATTCATTTTTGTTCTCACCGTTCGCTATCATTTTCATTCTCACCATTCGCTACTCTGCAGCAAATCAGCTACTCTGCGGAGCCAAGATGGGTCTCCTGGTAAGTCTCCATTTTTCGTGAGCAACTAACCCAAGCTGGGTCTCCATTTGTCGTGAGCAACCTGTCAGGATTTTTGTAATGTGGGTTTCATTTGCTCCCTATTATCTTCCTTTTTGATGACTTTTCAGGGTTCAGAGAATTAAAAAGCTCACTTAGGAAATGTAGAGGCCATTTATTCTGGCGCTTGCTTCTCTCGGACAAGGAGGTGAAACTTCATTT